>OY751320.1:6429128-6616628 GCA_963564615.1 Rhorus exstirpatorius
CCCTGAATCAATTTTTGTATTTTTTGGTGGTTTTTGGTTTTTGAAATTTTTTTCTTTTTCTTTGTTCAATTCATTTTTCTAGGCAATAAGGGACCTTTAAAATGCACCCATAGCATACCCGTATGTAGCAACAAAGGATTTCTCGTCATCCCCAATCATAAATCTAATGAACATAGCATGATAGATGGAGCATTATCCCATTTGTCTCGAAAATAATTGTTTCATACAAAAAATGTATAGAATATAACAGATCAATCTTCTCATAAACTACAACTTTTGGGGGGAACATTTTTCTCTAAGATCATGACTTTTCACAAAATAAAATGCGAAAGCTGATTTTGTTTATTTATTTATTCAAATTTCTCAGCGTCCCTCAACAGAATATCATGATTGGTGTGACAAAAAAGCTATTCCTCATGAAAAAATAAATTTTCTGCCGTTTTTCAGAAAAGTGACTAAACATTGCCGTTAATTTTTTCATTTTATGTATGGGTCATTCTTCGAAACCCGAAACAGTTGTGGACTTCGTGGTCTTCGATCGTTTTATAGTCCAATCATTATATAAATTTGGAAATGCAAGTGAACCGAGAAAGCTGATTTTTTATATTTGGGGGGGGGGGGGGGGTGTTGTAAAAAATAACATTTAAGGGAGGTCCGTTTTTTATATTTATATTTTTTTCGTTTCGATGGTCCTAGTTCAGTGTTCCTCCTCGGAATACTCATCGAGACATTTTATCAAGAAATCGAATATTCAGTTAAAATAAAAAATTTTAATAAAATTTTAATATTTGACTAAACTTGATTGAATGTGACTAAATTTAGGTTGTGGGGGAATTTGAAGGGAAGTTTTCATCTTAGTTAACGTTTATCAAAAAAATTGAATATTCAATGAAAATAAAAATTGTAGTGAAAATTTTATATGTTGGTAGATTTGATCAAATTTGACTAAATTCAGATTGTGAGGGCAATTTTTAAGTCTTCCTATTGGTCATTTGGAATTTTTACAATCGGTAACTAATAATAGTACATTATGCTGCAAGGACGGAATGACAGTGATTTTTTACCAGAGTGAAGTTGGCTGCACGAGACGAAGGTGAGGGCGAAGCCCGAGCCGAAGTCGAATTCAGCCAACTTCACCCGAGTCAAAAATTACTGTCGATCTGTCCACGCTGCATACTATACTTTTTGTAACAAGTGCACAGGAAATGGTTCTTTTTTGTCCCATTTCGGAGCAGAAAATAATTCTTTTTGAGTCAGGATTTAATTCGTTAATTTTTTTGTCCGTGGATAAAAAAGCTGGTCACAAATGAAAATAATTATCCGAAAGTTTTGAGTGTCGCCGCGCGCAGTGACAGTCGGAACTAGAGGACAATTATTTTTATTTTTGAACAGCATTTTTGTCCTAGGACAAAAAAATAAACGAAATGAATCCTAGTTCAAAAAGACTTATTTTCGGCTCCGAAATGAGGACAAAAAGACCCACTTTCCGTGCACGTGTTACGAAATAGTACATTTCGATACGAGTACGCAAAGGCTTTTTTGACGAAACAAGAGAGAAACATCCTTGAAAATAGACGTCAAGGTCGAGATCAAGGACACCATTGTTTGACCCCCTCGAAACCTTGCAACTTTGGTCTGGAACTTCTTTTTCTCAAAGTCCATCTACGGCGACTTTTCGGGGTGGAGACATTAAAACGGGACACCCTGTATATATAAACCATGAGTATATATATATAATATACATACATATATTATATATATAGAATAAAATATGAGTTTATACACATATACATATCTATCACTCTCTCGCACTCGCTTTCTCCCCCTCTCTCTCACTTACTATTTTTCTACACACACGAACACACACATACACACATGCACCGGCAGTTGCTGGGGCATCGGAGAAAACATGTAATTTTTCAAACAAATGCCACTAAGCCAATTTTCGACGTACAGCAATAAATGAAGACTCGTTGTTTAGGGCTATTATTCGTCTAGTCGGTGTTGACCCAATATTTTGTAAAATCGTTTAAATTCTTCAATTTTTACTAAAAATTTTCATTTATAATTATAATTTTAACATTTTCGGGTCAACACCGTATGAATAAAGGTCTCCAGAAATACTTGTGCAAAATTCAATATATTCGGTTTGATAGTATAAAAGTGATACTTGTTTGAAATTCGTATATAGTAATACATGCGTATCTACAGATATAGATATCGATAACTCCCTCCCTCTCTCTCTTTCTCGCTCTCTCCCGGTCTCGCTCTCCTCTTTCTATTCAAGCTGGCCGTGGATCGCTCAGAGCATTACCGACAAAATTAACATGTAAATTTTCAAACAAATGCCACGAAGCCAATTTTTGACGTACAGCAATAAATGAAGACTCGTTGTTTAGGGCTTTTATCCGTCTAGTCGGTGTTGACCCAATATTTTGTAAAATCTTTTAAATTCTTCAATTTTCACTAAAAATTTTCATTTATACTTATAATTTTAACATTTTCGGGTCAACACCGTATGAATAAAGGTCTCCAGAAATACTTGTGCAAAATTCAATATATTCGGTTTGATAGTATAGGAGTGATACTTGTTTGAAATTTGTATATAGTAACACATGCGTATATACAGATATACATATTGATCACTCCCTCCCTCTCACTCTTTCTCGCTTTCTCTCTCTCTCTCTCTCTCTCGCTCTCCTTTTTCTGCGCATCGGAGAGAACGATTCGCAGCGCTCACGCTTCGAATTGCGGCGGACTGCTCAGGAACTACGCGCTCTCTCTACATCTCCTTACCGACAAAATTAACACGTAATTTTTCAAACAAATACCACTAAGCCAATTTTTGACGTACAGCAATAAATGAAGACTCGTTGTTTAGCGTTTTTATCCGTCTAGTTGGTGTTGACCCAATATTTTGTGAAATCTTTTAAATTCTTCAATTTTCACTAAAAATTTTCATTTCTAATTATAATTTTAACATTTTCGGGTCAACACCGTATGTATAAAGGTCTCCAGAAATACTTGTGCAAAATTCAATATATTCGGTTTGATAGTTTAGGAGTGGTACTTGTTTGAAATTTAACATGCACTCTGCATTACCATAAGAGAGGGTAAAACAGTGCTTTCACATGCTCTTAATGATAGCACCGGTAAGCCCGAAGGCTTTTGGTAAACCGCTCAAAGCCATATGGAAGTAATTGAGACTGTCGAGAAATACGAGTTTTCCGACGCGCATCGTAATAATTTTCGTACCGTTCATGATTAGAGTGGGGAGCTGAGTTTTTTTCTCTTCGATGAAATAACGCAGGATGAATTGAGCGTCGAAACCCCCTGCATTATGAGCGATACAAATGGTACGCGAAAAACCTTCGAGCGGTTGCATGGCTAATTCGACAAGTTGGGCTACGGGGCTGTGGCTAAACACAAATTCGTGTTCCCCGCAATGCTCGCACGGTTCGTCTATAGAGTCGTGAACACAGCAAAACGTGCAAACTCGTTGAGCCACGCAAAGATTTGGCTCGTGTACATGAGTAGTCGCATCACCCTTCACTGGTGTGCTTTGCTGTGTTTCAAAATCATAAAAAATGAATAGTATTTTTTTCAAGTCCGGAGTACTACGAATCGGTTTCATGAAACACAAATGATTACTTGGCTGATGAGATTTGCACGTTTTGCAGAAGCCTACCCCGCATTTATGCTTCTCTTTTTTCTAAGGGCCTTATTGCTCGAAAGCAGTTACGGCATCGTTTGAGAGATTCGCAAACGCTAGCCTTTCTAAGCCTCATGGTCACTAGCGGTGCCTTATGCCTCTGTAAACACGCCTCTCCGAAAAAATCGCGGTTGCATGCTTCGCATCTGATTATATTGCGCGATTGCGTATCGCACGTCTGTAGCCCCCAGCACCGAGGACATTTTTTTTTTTTGAACATCTATGACCGAATCGCCGATATGCTGTGTTACACGATGAACAGAAATCTCTACTGCCGACAGCTGCTCTGAGATTTATAATAGGTTCGAAATGATGTGAACGCTCGTAATACAAAATGTACAGGGTGTGGTGAATTGTGCCTACGCTGTTCAGAACACCCTGTCTACCGTCAAATAGTGGCTCCTCCCCGCGACCCAGAGTTAAAAACTCGTAAACGACAATGGCAAAGCCGTCTCGTGCCAAATAATCTTGATAGCGCGTAATCTCGTATACACCACAGCCCTCTACAGGTACGCGAACATTTGCTTCTCTCGTAAGTTCGAGTGCCGCTTGTTTTTGTACAGACCCGTTAATTTGTCTAATACGCTGCCATTTATTATGTAGAGTACCCGACCGTATTTCACCTCGTTCTGCGTATGCTCGAGCCACCACCAGCGAGCGCGGTAAGCATAGATTGTCGGTGTTTCGGATCGAGAGAATAGATCGTTTTGCGACAGCCTCGTGTGTGAGACCTTTCCGACCGCGCCCTTTGACCCCCTTGACAGCGCACATTTTTATCGTGCACGAATCATCGATGTTCAAAGATGATGCACTTTGTGCCACGCTGCTTATCAATTTCCAAATATCTTCGAAAACATAATCTCGGGCCGGTCGGAAAGATAACCACACGGGCCCGTGCGGCAAGCTATTCGCTGTAAACGAAACGCCTACATAATCGCCGCCCTCGCAGGAGCTCATGATGTGCGTTAAGAGGTCGCGAAATGCACCGTTAAGCCAATCTACCACGCTAATGCCGGAGTCTGGCTGGCGAATTCTTAACGAAGTTTTACGCCCTCGTAGTTTAAATCGCTTACAATATCGCGTGTAATCGCCGATGATTTCGAAATGTTTTCCGGGTGGATGTATTTCTTCGAGAGGCCCACTCCTTGGTACAGTACGTCGCCTGCCTGCTCCTTTTTGCACCTCTGGAAAAGAGTCTCGTATTAGATTCTAGAATGGTTAAATGCGAAAATTATTGTGTTTTATCAATATTTGTACCTCTCACGAGTCATAGCATTGCTTGAACACTTCGATATTACCAGTCAAACAAAGATGCTGACGAATACCCTGTTACAAAAGGACCCACTTACTTACATGCTTAATTAATTTTTCATGTGTAAGAAAAATTATTTACCAGAGTCGTCATCAGTCACGAGCATTTGAAGCCAATCGTCAGCTCTTTGCAATGCTATTTCCTCGTCCCTCTCGTTCTCGATCGGATATTCCCACAGCTGATTTTCGCGATAATCAAAAACATTATGAGGGTCAGAGGCTGGGATTGTTCGTCGTCCAGAACGGCATAGACCTGACGGGCCTGGTACAGCAGCGTCTGTTGCCCTCTCCCTATCCCTCTGCATGAATTTATAATTTAAAATTGACGCCACACCAATTTTTTTAGTAGATATACAACACGGGTTCTGGATAAAGTGCCGGCGAGGGGGTGAAGGGGCGAGAGGGGAAGCCGTGAGGGGGGGGAAGCCGAGGGGGGTGACGTCATCGTTCTCGAACCTTCTGGAAGCTTCGAATAATATATACATATATATATTGTCACGTCCTGGGTGAGAACGATAGGGTATAAATAAAAATAGGGGTGCCTCTAGTTTCGGCCGGAATGCGCCGGTCGGGGATAGAGGCTCGCGGTAATGAAAGTGGTAAATTTTTACTTACTTTTTGGGCGTAGCGGGTCTTTATTCCAACGTGATAATTTCTTCGTTGTCGTCGGAGTCCGCGCTGTCGGAGTCTGCGCCTAACGTAGATACGTCGCTGACACTATCTCTATGGGGCCGGTGAACGGGTCCCGGAAGAATCGGGTCGGGGAGAACGTACGGGGCCGTTCCCTCGGGAATTCTAAATATCGTGGCTACTCCCACAGGGCGCTCCTTGATACTCGGTGATCCGAGAGGAAAATCGGATTTCGTTGAAGGGCCCGGTAGGGGTTGGGCCACGATTTTTACTGCCGTTTCAGAAACCGGTACAATAACCCGTACTTCACCGTTACTTCCGCCCACAGAATGTCGTTCGATAAAAGCGAGGCGCTTTAATTTTTTATCCTTGCCACCGCGGCGTTTACCCATATAAATCTAAATTAAAAAAAGATTTGGTGACCCCTCTTTGAGTGAGTCCTAACTCTCGGGCAGAACTCTCATATGGTAGGGTTAGTTAGAGTACAGAGCGTGCATCTAGTGCACAGGGCTGTACCCGGAGAGAAGAATAAGTAACTACGTGAGCATGTGCATCTAGCGCACTATGCTGTAGTTAGAGAGAGTGAGAAAAGTAACTACTCAGGCATGTGCAACTAGCGCACTATGCTGTAGTTAGAGAGAGTGAGAAAAGTAACTAATCAGGCATGTGCATCTAGCGCACTATGCTGTGGTTAGAGAGAGTGAGAAAAGTAACTACTCAGACATGTGCATCTAGCGCACTATGCTGTAGTTAGAGAGAGTAGAGAGGTAGAAAAGTAACTACGTGAGCATGTGCATCTAGCGCACTATGCTGTAGTTAGAGAGAGTGAGAAAAGTAACTACTCAGGCATGTGCAACTAGCGCACTATGCTGTAGTTAGAGAGAGTGAGAAAAGTAACTACTCAGGCATGTGCATCTAGCGCACTATGCTGTAGTTAGAGAGAGAGGTAGAAAAGTAACTACGTGAGCATGTGCATCTAGCGCACTATGCTGTAGTTAGAGAAGAGAGGTGTTGGAAATACGTGGATTTTGATGGGAGTTCCGCTCGAGAATGTAGACAGCTCGAAGTTCGGTTTGTTCAATTTCCCCCTCTTATTTAATGCCGCTGGTGCACAAATGAAACGCGAAAGCGTTTTATTTTTCTTTGGTTTTTTGATATTTATTTATTTTTTATGTTTTCTTACACTGGTTTTGCCGGGGCTACCGTGCTACCGATTCTTATGTTGAAAAAGTACAGTATTTTAACTTAGAATGAATTTGAATAATTCGCGACGGGCTATAGCTTTGAGTGATCTCGGGTGATCAGGCTCGAAGTTCGACTGACTTGTCCTTAATTCGCGATGGTCATTATATAGGCCCTTATTCTATTGTCGCGTAAAGTGGGAGACGTCGGCGCGTGAGGGAAGAGTTTCTCTCACACCTCGACATTCTGCTGACGATAATCTCCAGACGCATTTCCAGTTATGACGACTGGTGATATGAAAAATCAGCGTCGAGACATCGATACTCTCCAGACGAAATTCCGACTATTGTTGGTGCCAGGATATCGATATTCTCGAGGCATGATTGTAGTTTAAGTGATATACAAAGTCAGCGTCGAGACATCGATACTCTTCGGACGGAATTCCGATTATTATTAATGCCGGTACATCGATATTCTCGAGGCGCAACTTTTGCTTATGTTTAGGCTCGTCCCTAGGCGATAAGCGCGGTCATCTTGTGCGAGCCGGCAAGACGCTGATTCTCACCGGCTTCCAACATCTGTGGGAGGTCGGTGATAATGCGCGACATACGCCGGTTCGTCACTCACGCGCCTTCTCCCCGCGACGAGTTTCGTTAACTGAAATTTCGTATGTATGCTCGCAGGCATATTTCGTGCTTGGCGGGAGAACTCCGGCAATGAGGGTCACCCCTGGTCATTCGTGTTTTCCCGTGAATAAATGAGAGATTAAATATTTCTACTGCGGATCATACGGATCCGGTTTTATGTTTGATAAATGGTATATGAAATGAAATTTTAAAATTTATTTGTGTTTTTTCGACCCAGGACGTTACACCTCCCCCCTTTTAGACCGAGGCAGTGCCGTGCATTGCCGAGGTTCGGCTAACAGCCGGGAAGCAAGTTCTGGGTCGATTAAGCTTGCTCGAGATATTTCTTGCTTAGGTAATGTTGGATAGGTCGAGTTTAGTTCCTGTAGTTCCATCTCGATGTCTTCGGTCTGCGTCTGGTGGTTGGCCTTGGTAGAGTTCTGCGTAGGTGTTCATTCGGGTGCCTCATTGGTTACTCGATTTTCTCGTCGGTGTCCTAGGGCTAGTAGCAACCCGGTTACTGAACTCCATATGGCCCCGAGTAGGTGGATGCTCCAGCCATATACCGAGTGAAGAGCGTAACCGTGGATGCATGTGTCTAGGATGAGTTTCGCTATTTTTATAATAATGAGGATCGCGAAGACTCCTGCGCTTGCGATGCCGAACTTTTCAAATCCCCGCCAGAATCTCCGGGCTGCGCTCTCCGCGAGGTGGTCCAGAGTATGTTCGTCGAGGAATCCCTGGATAGAGACACTTCCTGGTGGGACTGCGTATCCGACTGATCCTCTAGCGATAGTATTCAAGAGGCCTGGTTTTTCGGCTGGAAACATTATACGGTTCCTTAATCTCTCGATGTCCGCAGCGGTGTATATTCCGCTAGTGGCGAGGTTTCCGGCCGATGCGTATTCCCATGTTGGCGATGTTGATGGTCTGAGAGTTTGTGGTGGTGGTACTACTACTGGATGTGGTGAGAAGCGATACCAGACGTTGTCGATAAGGTATTGTGCTGGTAGTATTGGATCGCACTCTATCTGGGTTGCCGATTTTAGCAACATCCTCGAAGTTGTCGACAAGTAGTAGGACTCGTTCCGGTATGTGACGGGGAGCTCGTGGTGGCAGTCATCTGCGCGTCGTAGAGTACACTCGATCGGAACGCATTTGACGATGTGTGCCACCTCACCTGCTATCACCGCCATGTATCCTGGTCCCCTCATTAGCACGTAAGCGAGTCTTTCTGGCAAAAGCGTAGCTGTAGATAGTGCGTTTTGTATCACTTGCCTTTCCAGATTACATCGTTGCATGAGTACGTCCCTGTAGAGGCTTTTTATTTGTGTCCTGACGTGTTTTTCTACGTATACGAACTTGGAGTTGATATAGGAAAATATGTCGAGGTTGCTTGTGGATACCTTCCTTTTTGCTGTGAATGTAAGTCCATTTGGTGTTTCGAGGACATATAACCTCGGGTGTTCAGTACGGATCAGGTTGTATCCGCATATGCCCTTTTGTGATCGGCCAGTGAGGGCGAAGGTAGTGTCCTGGGTGACTAACGTGTAGACATCGGGTGAATGTCCGTCCTTGTTGTCTGATAGTTTGGTGGCTTGGCCCTCGTAGAGAACGTCGTATCTGTTAAAGTTGCAGGTGTCTGTTGGTTCCGTTTTCCAGAAGGCGGCGTTGCCATTTATGTCTATGCAGTAGCCGTCTTCCAATTGGCACTGGGTACCGGATAGTAGGATTACTTTGTTTGCTGCCAGGTCGACGGTTGCGTAGTAGTCCGTTAGTGTTACCGTGACGGATGCTTGCACGACCACGTTGTCCCAAGTTCCAAACGGATCACTATATTGGGCCCCGGCGCATTTCCCGTCCATTGATACGGATCCGGCCATAGTGATACTCCGTGTGTTCGTGTTGTTACGTTGCAGGCCCACGATTTGAGCACTCATGCTGAGTTGGGCTATACCAGCCTCCTGTAGTCTTGTGCATGCATTTCCGTCTAGTTCCTGTAGGTATACTTGCCAACCGTTGTGGACGATTGAATTGTGTGAGTGCATGCCGCAATGGTAGATAGTTCTGTCGATTTCTATGCGACACTGCATCACCCTGGTGCTGTCGAAGTCTGCTAATTGGAGTAGCTGCATCTGTACCAGCGTGGGTGTTGGGTCGTTATGTGGGAGATCGCATTCCCCGACCTCGTTTAGAGATATTGTTGTTATGTTGAGAGAGGCTCCACCGCAGTCATAACCGATTAGTCCGTTGGTTTCCGGTAGTCCGGTGATGATCAAGACCGTGACGATAATTCTGATGGTTTCCATCCTGTAACAAGATGTACCTTTATATTGATGTTTGGTTATGCTAGGGTAGGTGGTTTCTTCCTCTCTCAGTTTTTGTTCGGAAAACTGCAGCCCGCCATTCTCGCGGTAACGTACTGTATCATTGCTATTTTGAACGCTTTATTTTCGTTAGGTAGCAGGTACTTATTTCCTAAGAGCGTGGCGATTCCTACGTCTTCCTGGTCAATTTGTATTGTTTTTGTTGGTCGTGTTTGATCGAAATTGTTCGTGATTGTGAATTCCTCTTTGAAGGGGTCGTAGCTGCTGACCTTGCTGAACCTGAAGGTGTTCCATTCATCAGTGAAATGGATCCACAAATGTTCCTCCATTCCTTCTGGTTTGGTAGGGTTCCCGCGTTTGGTCAATCTCCTCTGCGTATCGAGCCTGGAAGAAGGTATCTTCTTTCGGATGTTTTCTCTGTAAAATTTCAGGAAATCCTCTCGGTCTTCAGGTAAGCGAAATTTTTCGCCCTCTAAAGTTATTACTTTTACGGCGTCGAGGTTGACCGTGCTTTTGGTTTCGGTACCCTTTTCGGCGTTATACGTTATGTGTTTTATCTCGTTCGTTCCTTTAATGAGGGTTGTTGCCTTATATTTTCTGGACTGTCCCCCGTGGATATAGCGCACCGTGAAGTTTCGGCCAACGTCCCATTTCCTCGTTGGTGATACTGCCCTGCTCGGTATCCGGCGATCCGAACGTTCATGATCCCGAGTTTTTTGCGTACGATCCAGGGTTTCCTTATATGCCTTGAGGAAGCCCGCCATATCCCAAGGTAAGTTGTAGGTATGGTTATTCAGCTCGATGGAGTTGACCTCCTGAATGGCCTTCCTCAGGTAGGCTGCCCTCTTGTTGTCGGAGCGAGGGATGATGTACTGGACCAGATCGGTGTCCACATCGAACTCGAGTGCCTGGTGCCGTTCTATGCGGCCCTGGCGGCCCTTGTGGGTGATGTAAAATCCTTCCCTGGACCCCTTAGGATTTTGTGGGACTTCTTTGTTGGATTTAGACATTTTTCCTGTAATGATATGATTGCAAGCATTGTTAGTTGTTATTTTCTTGTTTTGGGGTTGTAGCCATATTGCATGTCATATTTTACGGTGCACTGGGCTTGGCTATTCTGATGGGTCATTTTTGTATTTGGCCAGTGTCTCGGGGCTGAGACGCTCGACCGGTATGCAAATCGTTTTCCACGTTTGCTTTGGTTCGTTGTCCGTGTTGTCGTTCTTATGTTCCTGATTTGTTTCTTTCTTGCGGCTGCTCATTGAAAGATCCAGAGCCGAGCATTGTTCTTCAAGTGTATCCCTTACAGGAGTCGTTATATTAGTTGGCGTAATATCAGTATTTAAATGTTCCTTGTAGATCTCGAGGAGTTGGTGATTCAGCAGTAGCTGGTGCAGTATAGGGCTGGTCGGTGACTGTTGGTTTGGTTGTTCACTAGACCTTTGCAGTTTGAGCCTCCTACGATGATCACGAAACCATTCGCTTACTGTTTTTGCGGGTAAAGCGAGGTTACCAGCAAGAGACTCAACCCTTGCGACTCTGGGATATGGACCAAGAGCGAATGCCCGCCTCAGTCCTTCTTTTTGATCTTCGGACAAGAGTATCCGTCGTCTTTTTGCTGATGGTGTGCCGGGATTGTTGTCGTAGCTGGGTCCACTGCTGCCTTGCCTCTGGTTTGCTTTGTGCTTTTCGTTTTTTAGCGCCCGAAGTTGGTTGATGTTGCGTGGATCAGATAGCCAGATCTGCATTCTTATGAATGGTTCACGTCTTCTTACGCTAAGCGTGTGCCAGGGTGTTGGCTTACTGAGAACTTCACTGACCCATCCTTGCGACAGTCCGAGTACAGCCTCACCGAAGATCTGTTGACTTATCCCGTTGGCCGACAACACCTTTTTTATTTTTGTTGTTATTTTTTGTGTGTCGAGAAACTGAGTGAGCGCAGCCATCGCGTAGGTGCCTAGTGAGGTACGCTGATGGGGGTTTAGTGAGGGTGGTGGTACCACCTGATGCTGAGGCAAGTGAAGACACATCAGCTGCCGCTCGTTGTTGATTGGTTTTTCTTGATCTGGCTGATTCTTAATGACCTGTTCCGGGTCCTCGACTGGTAGATCGAGCAATCTTGGTCTTGCCGTTGTGCCGAGAGTAGGCGCCTGCAAGTGGCGCTCCATCTGGTTGAGGCTCTCTTGTTGCGTTACCTCGGTCGTCTTTTCCCAAATTTTCGTCAAGTCGATAGGGCTGCTGACCCGTCGGGATGCCTCGTTGTTGCGAAGAGGAGGAATGGTGTTGAGCCTGGGTGTCTGGTGCCTTTCAGCGCGCCCCTGGCTAGTTCCGTTGTTCTTTTCTTCCTTCGTTTCCTTGAGGTCCCGCGGGAATTCCTTGCTGCTTTTTGGCATCTTTTTCCCTGTAATAAAATCGGTTATAGTTTTGTTGCGCGTAGCTTATTCGTGTGCACGAGTCGCTGTTTACCCCTGTACAATATTTTAACATTTCCTCCTGAGAGGATTTCAGTGATTTCGCAGGGTTCAGTGTACTGGTCGCCAAATTTCCCGATTTTTGGTTCCTTTAGCATGAGCACCCTGTCTCCTACGCCAAAGGTTTGTGGGTTGGTTCTCTTATCGTAGTACGTTTTGGAGCGTTCCTTTGCAGCTCTGAGGTTCTCTGCAGCCAATTCCTGTAGATCGTATATTTTCCCGAAAAGTTTTTCCAGGTATTCAGTGTATGTTTGGTCCCGATGTTCCTCGATCTGTTCGTGGTTCGAAGGTTGTCTAGCGAGTTTCCCGTACACTAGTTCGTGCGGTGTGTAGCAGGTTCCCTCGTGTCGGCTTGTATTGTAGGCGAACATTGCCATGTCGAGGAACTCGTCCCAGTCATGGTTGTCGTCCACGTATTGTTTTAGGTACTCCATCAACACATGATGCGATCTTTCGATTGATCCATTAGTCTGCGGATGGAAAGATGTCGTTGTGTATTGTCTGATGCGAAATTTCTTGGCCAAATTTTTCATGAGGCTGCTGCAGAAGTTGGTTCCTCGATCTGTGAGGAGAGCTTTTGGTGCCCCGAATCGTGCGATGAAGTTTTTAGCGAATGCGTCTGCTACGGCAACTGCCGTCGTGCTTTCCAATGGTACGGCTACTGAGTATTTTGTCAGCAGGTCCTGTATAGTGAGGATATTTTGATTTCCCTTGACTGTTATTGGTAGTGGTCCGACGATATCCATGGATATTTTGTCGAACGCGCTACCCGGGGTATCCGTTATCATCATTGGCTGCTTTGTTTTAACTCGGATGAGCTTTTTGAGCTGGCAAGCTCTACAGTGCTGAATGTACTCCTGTACTTGGATCTTCATGTTGTCCCAGAAGTATGATTCTCGAATCTTGTTGTAGGTTTTGGTCATTCCCTTGTGACCTCCGGCTAATGACCCGTGAATTTCCTCGATAATCGGAAGTCTCTCTGGTTCCGGGGGAATTCGGATCAACTGCTCGCAAATTGTTATGGTCGTCATGTCTTCGCTTAGGACGTCGTGGAGCTCGGTCTCGATGGTTTCCCATGGGATTTCATCGATCTTGTTTGTTCTTGCAATACTAAAGCTCCTTATTTCTAATTCTGTAATGACATTTCGTAAGGATCTTATGGAATCCTTCAGGTCGTCTATGGATGAGTTTGCTCTGATATCGGCCTTGATCGGTAATGCGATTGTATGTTTTGTCTTTTCAGTTTTTACTCGAGCGCTCGTAAGCGCCAGGTGTTCGAATCTTGGTAATCTGTTAATGGCTGCTAAGTCCAGGGCTCCTTCATCGATAGGCTGACCTTTGGTAGTCACGAAAATTACGAGGTTGTCTTTCCTCATAACTAGTCGGTCCCTTGTTCTTTTGATGTTGAAGTCGTTATGTCCGTTATCGCTACTAGAGCTAGAGTCTATTGTTGACCCGTTGGCGTCGGACGCCGGCTCGTTTGATTCGTCAATGTTACCGTCGTTCTGTCCGTTATCGCTACTAGAGCTAGAGTCTATTGTTGACCCGTTGGCGTCGGACGCCGGCTCGTTTGATTCATTGTCGGTTGATGCTTCTTCAGTTTCTAATTCAGATTCGGCTCGTTCCCGAGAAGGTCCTGCTGAACCAGCAGAGCTAACGCCCATCTCTCGCACAGTTTTCCTCTGCCTCGAGCGTGTTACTCGAGGGGATGGATTCGGCTCAGCTCTCTGCTCATGTTCATTGGGTTTCCTTCTCTTAGGGTTACGCCGTGCGATTATTTCGTCTGAATCTTCATCACTGGGATATTCTCTTGCCCTAGTGGCCACTGTTATTTGTTTTCCCGTTTCGGGGGGATTACGAGATAGCGCGTCAGCATTGCTGTTAGCTCTTCCCGGTTTGTAAATGATTTTATATTGGTAATTAGCAAGCTTCAAACGCCAGTGAACCAAACGATTGGCAGGGTCTTTTACTGAATCTAGCCAAACCAAGGGTTTGTGATCCGTAACTAGAGTGAATTCCCTGCCGTAAACGTACGGCCTGAAATGACCCACGCTATATACTATTGCCAGTAGCTCTTTTTCAATAGTTGAGTAATTTAATTCGGCTGGCGATAGTGTTCTTGAAGTGTATGCAATGGGTTTGTCGCTTCCGATTTTCCCTTGGCTTAGTACGCCACCGATCGCTAGGTTTGAGGCGTCTGTTGTTATGATAAATGGTTTCGTGAAATCCGGGTATTGCAACACCGGTTCTTTGCATAATGCGTCTCTGAGTGTGTCAAATGCGTTTTCTTGTTTGTCAGTCCATTTGAACACTGCCTCCTTTTTGAGTAATTGTGTGAGCGGTTTTGCGATACCCGAAAAATTTTCAACGAACCTGCGATAATATCCTGCTAGACCTAAAAATTGTTTGATTTTCTTTGCATTGGTTGGTCTAGGGTATTGTTGTAACGCTTCTAATTTCTTGGGATCGGGTTTGACACCGTCCTCACTAATTATGTGGCCTAAGTAGGCAACTTCTTTTCGTAAAAATTCGCATTTATCTGGTTGTAGCTTAAGATTGGCTTTACGTAATCGTTGGGCTAAACGATCAAATTTTGCTTCGTGTTCTTGAAGAGAGCTGGCGTAAATTACTATATCGTCCAAGTAGACGAAAAGTTCAGCGCCCTGTAACCCACACAACACTCTGTCCATTAGACGTTGGAATGTTGCGGGTGCATTTTTTAGCCCGAATGGCATTCTAACAAATTGGTAATGCCCAAATGGCGTGGAAAATGCTGTTTTATGTGCGTCCTCTTGGTGGACTTTAATCTGATGGAATCCGCTTGCGAGGTCAAAAATGGAAAAGTATTTAGCGCTACCTAGTTGGTCCAAAATCTCCGTTATCATAGGAAGCGGGTAGGCGTCTCCAATTGTTTTTTCGTTGAGATTCCTGTAATCAATAACCATTCGCCATTTCGGTTTTCCCTGGGAATCGGCCTTTTTTGGCACGATCCAAAGTGGTGAGCTGTATGGTGAATCTGATGGTTTGATAATTTTTCCGTCGATCAATTCGTTGACTTGTTTTGTTATTTCGTCTTTGTGTGCAGGGGGAAATCTGTATTGTCGTGTGAAAACAGGTTGATCGTCTGTTGTCGTGATTCGGTGTTCTATTGCATTCGTGGAGTCTAGGAACTTACCAGGAATGTGGAATAAATCGGCATTTTTGTCGATTAATCTATTTACGCTCTCTCGCTCTTCATCGTTGAGATGGTTAAGTCGTAGTAGAGTCTTGATTTCGGATTCTATGTCCTGGTTATTTGGGTTTATTTTCTTAGCCGTTAGGACTTTGTGGTCATGTGTTTGGATGCTGAGTCGGCTCTGTACGTCCTCTCCGAGGCCCTGCACTCTAAGTGCTTCACCTGGGGGATCGTGACAGTTGCTCGTACTCCACACGTGAGGGGCGTCGTAGCGCCTGAATGCCTCGCAGCTCACCGACGGAACGGTGAGTTCTACGTCCTCCTCAGAGGTGTTTACAGCCATTATACATGCTATGCCACCTTTTATTGTCATTACGGCATCTCCGATGAGAATACCCTCGCCTGCGGACATGCGGGGAATGTACCCCTCGCTAAGATCCTGATTTTTTATACGGAGATAGAACACGGTTCTCGATCTTTTCTTTATGACGACTGTGTCGTGTGTTTTAAAAGGAACTACGTTATTTCCCCATGACACTATTTCTTTATCGTAATCGATTGTTGTACGATTTTGCGCGTGAAATTCTGAACCAAGGATTGCATCCTGGCTAATTGGAAAAGAGTTTTCTACTATATGAAATTCCGATTCTGTCCCCATTATGTTTATGTTTGTTGCACCTAGTGTGTAAACTGGTACGTCTGAAATGCCTTTTAGCTTTATCCGATTATTTTTGTCTATTAGTACTTCCCGTTTGAGGGCTCTAAGCTTGATCAAATTAGGGTCCGCACCGGAATCGACAAGAAATTCGGATTTTGAGGTTAGTTGGGGTGACTCGATTTCTATAGTAGGGGTGAACGTGTGTCGTCTTAGTTCGACTTTTGCTGTTCTAACTCTGGTTTCTCGTTTTGCGTTACTACGCGTACCGGGCGCTCTGTGGGTTTCTCTGCCCGGCTTGCGCCCTGGTTTGCCGGACGAGGTTTCTCGTTTCCCGAGCTAGCGCGTTTTTCGTCGTTTTGCCGCTTGCGACATTCGGATACTACGTGTCCCAAATAATTGCAATACTCGCATTGTTTTCGCGGTTTTTGTTGTTGGGGATCGTTGCGTTTAAAATCGCGATTTTCGTTCTGCTTTATATCCCGTGGTACGTTATTGGCCGGGGGTTTGTTGTTGCGTTGAGGACGCTTTTCGGGATGTTTTAACCAACAGTCATTTGTTCCGTGACCGCTTCTTTTGCAATGATCGCATGTTACCGGTGGTCGTGTGGCTATTGATTTTACCTGTGCTGCCGGTTTATGGTCTTGTCGCGATTCTCTAAAGTTTACACGATCGCGTTCTCTTTCCTTTTCGATTTTTATTGCATTCGCGTAGGCTTGAGACAGTGAGGTTGAACCTTCGAGTTTTAGCCGCAAACGAAAATCTGGAGGGAGTCCTGCTATAAAACATTCGAGGGTTTCGGCTTCCAAGCTTAACAATTGATGTGCGGACGCTGCCCCATAGATTTCCTCGTCTCTTATTACCGTGTGCAAATCTTTGACGCGGCTAATGTAATCAATTATGTGTTCCCCCTTTAGTTTGTTAATACTTCCCAATTCTCCGCGATATTGATTCGCGGTTTTAGAAGAACCAAATATTTCTTTTAATTTGTCGGTTAATTGGTTGACTCGAGTGAAAGTGTCATCTTCTATGGCTGTGTATGCACGTCCCTTGATTTTATTTCGGAGCAATTTCGTTAAAGTTGCTTCTGAATGGGTAGGAAACATTTCTTTAGCGCGTGTACAGGCGCGAACAAATTTCAATACTGGGCCGTCCCCGTTGAAGATAGGTATGCCTTCTAATGCATCCTTAAAGGATAACTGTGTTGGACTTGTTATGTGCCCTAATGGTAGTTGACTTTGGGGCGCGATTGGTTCTGTGTGGTGCGACGTTTTTGGTTGAGGTGTGGCTTCTGATCCTTTCTGAAGCTCGGAAATATCCTGTGTTATTTTGGTAAATTGGTTCATTATCGAGGATAATAAAGAATTTACGTGTGCGACTTGGTCGTTATTGCGCGCCAGTCCTGGGTCTTGTTGGGACGTGGTTCCTGTTGTATCTGTTGTGTCTACGTGTTGTGATTTGACTTGTTTTTCTAATTGGTCGATTTTATGTTGTTTTTCTTTTAGCTGATCATAAAGGAGGTCAGTTTGTGCCATCCATGGATCTTTTTCAGTGAGAGGGCTTGTTTCTAGTTTAAAGGCTTGGTCAGCCAACGCTGCCTCTTTACTAGCTAGTGCTAGTTCGCGTGATGCCACGTCGCGTTCAATCGCCTCTAGCCTGTCTTTTTCTTCACTTAATTGTGTAAGTAACTCCTGTACTTCCTCGAGAGAGTGTATGGGTTTTTCTGCCATTTTGTTTTTATGGATTGTGTTTGATTTTACCAATGATCACTACCGATCGTATCCCACCGCTGTCACCAAAAAATTATACCTGTCACGTCCTGGGTGAGAACGATAGGGTATAAATAAAAATAGGGGTGCCTCTAGTTTCGGCCGGAATGCGCCGGTCGGGGATAGAGGCTCGCGGTAATGAAAGTGGTAAATTTTTACTTACTTTTTGGGCGTAGCGGGTCTTTATTCCAACGTGATAATTTCTTCGTTGTCGTCGGAGTCCGCGCTGTCGGAGTCTGCGCCTAACGTAGATACGTCGCTGACACTATCTCTATGGGGCCGGTGAACGGGTCCCGGAAGAATCGGGTCGGGGAGAACGTACGGGGCCGTTCCCTCGGGAATTCTAAATATCGTGGCTACTCCCACAGGGCGCTCCTTGATACTCGGTGATCCGAGAGGAAAATCGGATTTCGTTGAAGGGCCCGGTAGGGGTTGGGCCACGATTTTTACTGCCGTTTCAGAAACCGGTACAATAACCCGTACTTCACCGTTACTTCCGCCCACAGAATGTCGTTCGATAAAAGCGAGGCGCTTTAATTTTTTATCCTTGCCACCGCGGCGTTTACCCATATAAATCTAAATTAAAAAAAGATTTGGTGACCCCTCTTTGAGTGAGTCCTAACTCTCGGGCAGAACTCTCATATGGTAGGGTTAGTTAGAGTACAGAGCGTGCATCTAGTGCACAGGGCTGTACCCGGAGAGAAGAATAAGTAACTACGTGAGCATGTGCATCTAGCGCACTATGCTGTAGTTAGAGAGAGTGAGAAAAGTAACTACTCAGGCATGTGCAACTAGCGCACTATGCTGTAGTTAGAGAGAGTGAGAAAAGTAACTAATCAGGCATGTGCATCTAGCGCACTATGCTGTGGTTAGAGAGAGTGAGAAAAGTAACTACTCAGACATGTGCATCTAGCGCACTATGCTGTAGTTAGAGAGAGTAGAGAGGTAGAAAAGTAACTACGTGAGCATGTGCATCTAGCGCACTATGCTGTAGTTAGAGAGAGTGAGAAAAGTAACTACTCAGGCATGTGCAACTAGCGCACTATGCTGTAGTTAGAGAGAGTGAGAAAAGTAACTACTCAGGCATGTGCATCTAGCGCACTATGCTGTAGTTAGAGAGAGAGGTAGAAAAGTAACTACGTGAGCATGTGCATCTAGCGCACTATGCTGTAGTTAGAGAAGAGAGGTGTTGGAAATACGTGGATTTTGATGGGAGTTCCGCTCGAGAATGTAGACAGCTCGAAGTTCGGTTTGTTCAATTTCCCCCTCTTATTTAATGCCGCTGGTGCACAAATGAAACGCGAAAGGGTTTTATTTTTCTTTGGTTTTTTGATATTTATTTATTTTTTATGTTTTCTTACACTGGTTTTGCCGGGGCTACCGTGCTACCGATTCTTATGTTGAAAAAGTACAGTATTTTAACTTAGAATGAATTTGAATAATTCGCGACGGGCTATAGCTTTGAGTGATCTCGGGTGATCAGGCTCGAAATTCGACTGACTTGTCCTTAATTCGCGATGGTCATTATATAGGCCCTTATTCTATTGTCGCGTAAAGTGGGAGACGTCGGCGCGTGAGGGAAGAGTTTCTCTCACACCTCGACATTCTGCTGACGATAATCTCCAGACGCATTTCCAGTTATGACGACTGGTGATATGAAAAATCAGCGTCGAGACATCGATACTCTCCAGACGAAATTCCGACTATTGTTGGTGCCAGGATATCGATATTCTCGAGGCATGATTGTAGTTTAAGTGATATACAAAGTCAGCGTCGAGACATCGATACTCTTCGGACGGAATTCCGATTATTATTAATGCCGGTACATCGATATTCTCGAGGCGCAACTTTTGCTTATGTTTAGGCTCGTCCCTAGGCGATAAGCGCGGTCATCTTGTGCGAGCCGGCAAGACGCTGATTCTCACCGGCTTCCAACATCTGTGGGAGGTCGGTGATAATGCGCGACATACGCCGGTTCGTCACTCACGCGCCTTCTCCCCGCGACGAGTTTCGTTAACTGAAATTTCGTATGTATGCTCGCAGGCATATTTCGTGCTTGGCGGGAGAACTCCGGCAATGAGGGTCACCCCTGGTCATTCGTGTTTTCCCGTGAATAAATGAGAGATTAAATATTTCTACTGCGGATCATACGGATCCGGTTTTATGTTTGATAAATGGTATATGAAATGAAATTTTAAAATTTATTTGTGTTTTTTCGACCCAGGACGTTACAATATATATAGGGTGACGTCATCCTTCTAGAAGCTTCGATAAAAAAAAAAAAAAAAAAAAACATGGGTTCTGAATTAACGGCGAGGGGGTGAAGGGGCGAGAGGGGAAGCCGAGAGGGGGGAAGCCGAGAGGGGGGAAGCCGAGAGGGGGGCTAGCAGAGGGGGGAAGCCGAGGGGGCATCCTTCTCGAATAATATATACATTGTAAACAATAATACATTATAATACATTGTAATTCTGGATCAATGGCGAGGGGGGAAGCCGCGAGGGGGGAAGCCGAGGGGGCATCCTTCTAGAAGCTTCGAATAATATATACATTGTAACAATAATACAATGTAATACATTGTAAACAATAATACATTATAATACATTGTAAACAATAATACATTATAATACATTGTAAAGAACATTTAATGCAACATCTATACAATATATTCGGATAATATACAGAATGATTGTGAGAGAGAGATAGTTGCGTGACGTCATCCTTCTAGAAGCTTCTGGAAGCTTCGATTAAAAAAAAAAAAAAACTACGCAGTTACGATTACGTCATCCTTCTCAAACCTTCTGGAAGATTCAATAATAATAATAATCTATGCAGTTACGATGACATCATCCTTGTAGAAGGGTGAGGGAAAGCCGCGATGGGGATGATCTACAGTGTATATACATTGTAACTCCTTTAACCGTCTTTTACTGGAAGTTTGGATGATCTACAGTGTATATACATTGTAACTCCTTTAACCGTCTTTTACTGGAAGTTTGGATGATCTACAGTGTATATACATTGTAACTCCTTTAACCGTCTTTTACTGGAAGTTTGGATGACCTACAGTGTATATACACTTTAATTCCTTTAAACATCTTCTACTGGAAGTTTCGATAACTACGCAGTGTATATGCACACAGCACCTTATAAAAGCGGGCTCACTGGGCCAGCACCACAGTTTGCCTGCATAGCTTGAGTGCTCATCATTTTGCATAATCATATTATTGTATTATTTACATGTACGAGCATTGAGTGATTTGTTTTTTTTAAATACACGAGTGATAAAAAAAAAATAAAAATCAAATAAGTGAATAAATAAAATTAAAAAAAAAAAAAAAAATGATAGACGCGGCAACACAAACAAGGGATGTTGTTCACATCCCACGTTTTTGGGTAGAGAATATCAGCCTCAGCATTCTCAAGACGCTCCTTAAAGGAGCAATCCTTTTATATCGCGAGGATAAAGAGGTCCATGTATCAATCGTGGGGCTCCGCACGAACCTTTACCGATGCCAATACGGGCAGTGGTGGTTTATACCAGATGAGTGGTTCATGCCAGAGGATGAGTAGAAGGGTAAGCTCTCAATTTATAATTAATTTTTCTAATTTCAATATCATTTTATTTTTTATTCTATTTTTCTAATTTCAATATCATTTTTTAAATATTTTTTTATCTTTTTTTTTTCATGTTTCTAATTTTAATTTTTTCATCATTCATTTTTCTAAACACAATTTTTTTTAATTTTCAATTTTTTGTTTGATCATTCCTTTTTCTAATTGAAATTTTTTAAATTTTTTAATCATTCTTTGTTTCTAATTAAAATTTTTTTTCCATCATTTTTCTAATTTGAATTTTTTTCTTCATCATTCTTTTTTTTCTAATTTCTATTTTTTAATGTTTCTTTTTTTCATCATACATTTTTCTAATTTTATTATTATTTTTAAATGTTTCTTTTTAGCTTCATAAAGGTGGTGCTCATAATCATCGTCATGATCATCGGTATCAGCATCATCATCAGTATCTGCGTCTTCTTCACCATTCACATAACCGTCTTCTTCATCAACACTATGCTTATATTCCTATAATTTAAAAAAAAAACAAAAAAAAAATGACTTCGACAAAATGCACACACACACACACACACACACACACACACACACACACACACACACACACACACACACACACACACACACACACACACACACACACACACACACACACACACACACACACACACACACACACACACACACACACACACACACACACACACACACACACACACACACACACACACACACACACACACACACACACACACACACACACACACACACACACACACACACACACACACACACACACACACACACACACACACACACACACACACACACACACACACACACACACACACACACACACACACACACACACACACACACACACACACACACACACACACACACACACACACACAAAATTGAAATTGTACTAATATTAATGAATAAAAAAAAAAAAAAAAAAAATTGTTTAATGGCATTTTTTTTAATTCCATAATTAGCATTAGTAATTAGCATTAGTTGTACTGATAAATTGAAAAAACGTTAGTTCTATCGGGAAATTTGGAAATAAAAAAAAAAAAAAAAAAAACGTTATTTCTATCAAGAACTTTGGATGTAATAACGAAATAAAAATAGATGATCAAAAAAAACAGAAGAAAAAAAAAATTAACATTAACAAAAAGAAAAAAAAAAAAAACGTTAGTTCTATCGGGAAATCTGTAAGTTAATAAAGAAATAAAGTAGATTAAAAATACAGAGAAAAAAACAGTTCTATCGAGAAATTTGGATGTAAAAGTTAATAAAATGGATGATTAAAAAATACAGAAGAAAAAAAATTAATATTAAAAAAAAAAAAAAAAATCATTTGAACGGGTCTCGATCCATCGACCACGCGAATCAGGCCACTACCCGTTGCGCTACTGATGGCTCGTATAATTTGAAGCAAACAAAATTCATATGTAGCTACCCGAGTTGAGGTAAAGGTTTTTAAAAATAAAAATTCAAAAGCATTATATTTTTCTTTGGATTTATTTTTCAAAGTATTTTGATACATTTATTAAATGATGAAAAAAAAAATCATGGTTACACATAAGAAAATTCACACTGATTGTACTGTCTTTTGATATAATGTAGATAAAGATGATTTTCTTTAGAAGCTTGCTGCATCTGTTTAAATTGCTGTTCATTTTCTTGCAATATTTTCGTGATTCTTGATGGTAAAAATACTGAATATTCGTTGTCGAGTTCCACGGTGGCTTGAAGACCGTACATGGTTTTAATCATTCTCATCGCAGTCACTTTGTAGGTTTTTCCAGGTTCGAGCTCCGAAAATTTTTTCGTTGGAAGGAAATTTTCCATGTGACTAATTTCGTTGATTTTCGAAAAATCCATGTTGTTGTTGTTGAAAATTTAACTGGGATAATCTTCTAGTGAGATGGTTGATATCACTTTTGAAGAGAATAAGTCTTTTTACTTCCTGGATATCTTTAACGAATAATTCGATTCGTACTTTGAGTTCTTGATGCTTCTTTCGATCTCGCATTTGTGGATCGCTTCAACTGATGGAACATTTGCAACAGCTCGTCCTTTTTATACCCATCTACCCCCTCCCCCTTTATTTAAAATATTAACGAAGCTTCCAGAAGGATGACGTCATCGTAACTGCGTAGATTTTTTCGAAGCTTCCAGAAGGATGACGTCATCGTAACTGCGTAGATTTTTTTGAAGCTTCTAGAAGGATGACGTCACCCAACTATCTATCTCTCACAATCATCCTGTATATTATCCGAATAGATTGTATATATTATTGTTACAATGTATATATTATTCGAAGCTTCTAGAAGGATGACGTCATCCAACTATTTCCATCCCTCTCTCGCCCTGTATATAAAGGCCACCAATGGTGTGACTTGACCATTAAATTTCTGACTGCGAACAATTGAACATCAGTGTACAAAATGGAATCAGAACAGTGTTTGAAGCTTATAGGCATCATGGAAGATGCTTATAAATCTTTGAAAAGTGCATCGAGTGAACAAATTGAGAAATGGAAAAAATTTGCTATTCGGAATATTAAATTATTAAACAAAATATTAAAAACACCGAACTTATCTCCGGGTGAAAAAACAAGGATTCAAACAACGATTTCCCTGCTCAAATCCCTGAGTGAAAAATTCAAGGCTAATCAACGAGTAGGTGGAAACATTGGTGCGCGAAAGAACACATCCGATCGCGTTCGTTGGGTGCATTTGGAGTCCGCTTTTCAGAATCGTATTCGAACTGGTGCAGTGGTGAATCTCATCCACAAGGATCTGCGATCATTCTTATATGATGCTAAAGTCACCACTGCAAAGCGGCTCACAAATGTCCTGAAAAAGGATGGAAATTTGAAAGCGAATGTTGTGCTGTCATGCAAATTTTCCACGATGAAAAACGGAGAAGTGATCGAAGAAACAAAATACTTCAACACGAGAAACGAGGCGATTCTCGCAGCCACGGACATTAAGATTTGGTTCGATGAGAACGTAACGGACCGTCTGTTGGAAAAAGTGGAAGAATTTCAAGAACGTGATTCGGGCTGGTCATTGCGCGAAATCGTCAACTTGACAGTCAATATGAATCACTTCGTACCACTACGCGGAGGGCTGTCAACATTTGTCGAGCTACCTCGAGAAATACAAAACAAAAAGGCTGTGGTGAATGTGAAAAACAATGACCTATTCTGTTTTCTGTGGTCGGTCGTAGCAGCACTTCATCCAGTTGCAACAAATGCAAACCAACTTAGCTCGTATCCCAGCTACAAGCAAGTGCTAAAATATGACGGTATCAATTTCCCGATTGCCTTAAAAGATATTTCTAAATTTGAGAAAATGAACAATTCAACGATTAATGTATACGGTATGGACAAGTGTGGCAGAAAAAATGAAATAGTACCGTTATACATGAGTAAAATCAAGTCAGATAAGCCCACTATACATCTCCTCATGGTTGAGGGGAATATCGGTATGGACGTAGATGGGGAAGACAATTTCCAACCAGTTTACCATTTTGCTTGGATCCGTAATCTCTCACGTTTGCTAAGTGCTCAAGTAACAAAATATAATCAACAAACACTGTTTTGTGACAATTGCTTGAACCATTTCTATCTTAAACAATCTTTTGAAAATCATAAACAAGATTGCATAAGCATAAACAAGACGAAAATGATTTTACCGACTGAACAAAACAAAATTCTGAATTTAAAAAATTATCGATACAAAGAAGATGTACCGTTCGTCGTGTACGCCGACCTCGAATGCCTTCTCGAACCAACGGGAAACGATTGTCAAAAGCATGTTCCGTACAGTGCCGCGTATTATTTGAAATGTGCCTTCGACGATTCTCAATCAAAATTCGAACTAAACGGGGACCCGATTGCATCGAGTGGTTTATCAAACAATTACGCGAAATTGCTCAAACGGTCGATTCTTATTTAAATAATATTGTCCCGATGAAACCACTCACTCTCGATGAGAAAAAAGAATATTATAATGCCACGAAATGCCATATATGTGAAAAACCTTTTATTTCGACTGACGTAAAGATCCGTGATCACTGCCATTTCACAGGCAAGTATTGTGGTCCCGCACATCAAGGATGCAATTTGAATTATACGAAATCTCACAGTATCCCGATAGTTTTTCACAATCTTTCGGGCTACGACTCACATTTCCTGATTAAAGAGTTGGCTACACAATTTGATGGTACGGTAAAACTACTTCCCGTTAACAAAGAAAAATACATTTCATTCACAAAGTACGTCGAAGGTACAAATGTCAATTTACGCTTTATCGATTCTTTCCGTTTCATGGCGAGCAGTCTCGAGAAACTCGCATCTTACCTTAACGATAATGATAAATCAATCACACGCAAGCACTGCAGTAGTGCAGAGGAATTCCAGTTGCTCACGAGAAAGGGAGTTTTCCCTTACGAGTACATGGACAGCTGGGACAAACTCGACGAAGAGCAGTTGCCATCTAAAGAAAATTTTTATTCAAAATTGACGGGTGAAAATATTCCAGAACAAGACTACGAACATGCAATAAAAGTTTGGGAAAAATTCAACATAACCTCATTGGGTCAATATTCCGATTTGTATTTGAAAACCGATGTTCTACTATTGGCGGATATATATGAGAATTTTCGATGCAACTGCTCTTCGACGTACGATTTGGATCCTCTGCATTATTTCACAGCTCCAGGACTTGCTTTTGACGCGATGCTCAAATGTACCGGTGTACAGCTTGAGCTTCTCACTGACCCCGAAATGCTCTTGTTTGTCGAGAAAGGCATTCGAGGCGGTGTTTCACAGTGCTCAAACAGGTATGCTCATGCAAACAATAGATACATGGGTGCAGATTACGATCCAAGCAAAGAGGAATCGTACTTGATGTACTATGACGTTAACAATTTGTACGGTGCGGCTATGAGCCAATATCTACCAGTTGGATCTTTTGAGTGGGAGTCTGAGCCGATAAATGTGCTGAATGTTCCTGACGATTCTCCTGTGGGATATATCCTGGAGGTGGACTTGGAATATCCCGAGGAACTTTTCGAGCTACATAAAGATCTCCCCCTTTGTCCCGAGCACTACGTACCACCTCACAGCAAGCAATCGAAGTTAATGACGACATTACTGCCGAAAAACAGATACATTATTCATTATGGAAATCTGAAACAATGTTTAAATCTGGGTATGAAACTGATAAAAATTCACAGAATTTTGAAATTTCATCAAGCTCCATGGTTAAAAAAATATATCGATCTGAACACCGAATTGCGAAAAAAATCAAACAACGAATTCGAAAAAAACTTTTTTAAATTAATGAACAATGCCGTATTCGGAAAAACAATGGAAAATGTAAGAAAACAGAAAGATGTTAAGCTCGTGACAAAGTGGGAAGGTCGATACGGTGCAAAGGCTCTCATTGCAAAACCAAACTTCCATAGCTGCACCGTTTTCGAGGATGACATGGTAATTATTGAACTGAATCGCGTCAAAGTACATTTTAACAAACCCATATACGTCGGATTTTCTATACTCGATTTGTCGAAAATTTTCATTTACGACTTTCATTATAATTACATAAAACCAACATTTGGCGATCGAGCGAAGTTGATGTATACCGACACCGACAGCCTCTTGTACCACTTCACCGTACCTGACATTTATGATTATATTAAGCAAGACTTACATCGATTTGATACTTCCGACTACCCGGTTAATAACATTTATGGAATTCCACAAGCTAATAAGAAAGTTCTAGGTTTAATGAAAGATGAGATGAATGGTAAAATTATGGAGGAGTTCATAGGACTCCGAGCAAAATTGTACGCGTTTAAAGTTTATGACGATGACAAGGCAAAGAAAAAAGCCAAAGGTATCAAGGGATCCACATTGAAAACTATCGAATTTCAAGATTATAAGAATTGTTTGTTTGAGCAACAAGACTTGGTGAAATATCAATACTTAATTCGGAGTAAGAAACATGAAGTACACACGATAAAACAAAAAAAATTAACATTAAGTTGGTTAGATGATAAGAGGATACTGTTACCTAATACGACGGATACCGTACCATATGGTTATAAAAAATAAAAAGTCCATTGTGTACATTTTTTTTTCTCTTTATTTAAAAAACCTTTACATATCCTTTACATATCCTTTTCGTCGATCCAACTATTGTGCGAATTATCGAAACCTAACCACTTTACAAGCAATTTATTTCCACGTTTTCGTACGATTTTCTCTACAAGATAAATATCCGGATATTTGACTTTGGTGATTTCTTCCTCATAGAAACCACCTTCGATCGGTTGATCCTGATAGTCTACAAGTTTATATGTAACCGGATTGGTATTTCGCACCTCACTTATCGTAAATATTTCAGTCGTCCAGTTGGGTGTGTAACCTTTTTCGAAAACGTGTTTGTACTTGTTGATTCGAACTTTATCACCGACTTTGAATTTTATTTTCCGCGTACGATTGACTTCAAAATTCCCATAAATATTGCGCAGGATCTTTTTCTCATTCTTAGCGGTAACATCTTTTGGTTTCATTTTAATTGTACGATGTTTGCTATCATTATAGTTTGATATTAAATCAGATAAAATATCTATCCATTTATACGTGCCTCGTAGACTGAATTTCTTCCACATTTTATTTTTTAATGTGCGATTAAAACGTTCACATATCGATGCTTTCATATTACTAAACGTGGAATATAGTTCAATGTGGTAACGTTGCAATAGATTCTTGAAGTCGCTATTATAAAATTCTTTGCCACGATCAACATGCAATTTTTTCGGTATACGGCCTTTCGCGAGTACAGATTTCATAGCGTTCGTTACATCTTTGCCGTTCTTACTCTGTATCGGTACAGCCCAAGCAAATTTGAAAAATATATCGATAATCGTCAGTAGGAATTTGTAGCCATTGTTGTATCGTGAGTATGCTGACATGTCCACAAGATCAGCCTGCCAGGTTTCATCCAATCCACGAATATTCACGTGACGACGGGGATAATTTCTTCTCGCAGGTCTGTGGAGCTCCTCCACTACAGCTGTCTTCCGCTCATTCATTTTTTTTCTCATCTGCCAGCTTCAATTGTCCTTATGCTCCAATGTTCTCAGTCTGTTTTCCAGATCGCTAATGAGCTCAGAGTTGTGCTTCATGAGATCTTGTAGGTTCTCATAATTTATTCGTTCATTTTTTAAATTATTGCCAAATTCGGACTGAAGACCTCGAATCATTATATCAACATCGTCAATATTATTTCGCAAAGAAGACGTAATTTCATATACGAGGTGAACTTCTTGCTGTACAATATTTTTCATGACTCCAACAGTCACTGCATCATTTGCATTTACAGGATCAGCAAGATTACACAATCTTTTATTGTTCATATCATATTGACCATCGGTAGTAATTTTGAATCCATCTCCAGGAGGACCGCGGCTGCCTGGGAGACTACCTTTTCTCGATAACTGTCGTCCAAACACGTCAACGCTCATGGCTCAAATGAATCCGTGTAGTCCACGTACCGTCTAATAAATAATTCCAGCTTCACGCAATTCCTCAATGATGGAGATTATTTCATTGTTATGATTCGTGTTGCCGGCTGCCTGCGATGCCATAAGCAATCTTAGTCGATCCACCAGCTCATTTGGATCATCCCAATAAACGTAGTCCATTTTATTATTCTTCCTAGCAATCATATACAACGGTAAGCCCTTTCCTGATGGTTGTGACCGCCTCTTCGGTGTCCTCCTTGCTGATATCATCGGAGAATCAACCAGCTTTGCAATAATATTTTTGAATTTATCGTTATCTATACGAATGGGTTTGTTCGGTTTATAGTATTTGTGATGCGCATTCGTGCTTGTGATAATTGCACCATAATTATCCATATCTGTTGCAGTTATGATCTCTCTGTTTGGTGACTTTTTGAATATCAATTCGAGCAAACCGGGGGAGAGATCGTAAGTATTGTTCTGCACTGAGATGCGCTTGTCATCAAAATTCACCGGCGAATCACCGATCTTCAAAACGACACCCGTGAGTTTGCGAACACCGTATACGGTATCAAGCTCTTTTCCTTCAGTCGTTTCAAACATATGCAGATACTGCTGGACAAGTGATTCACTGGGTGTTTCATGTATAACAGACGAATCCTTCTCGAATGTCGCATCTGGTACTTGTCGATAATCTTCTTTGTTGGATGTTTCATGCACAACAGAAGAATCCTTCTCGTATGATGAATCTGATACTTGTTGATAATCATCATCATCATCATCATCATACGCAGTTCTAAAAGAGCTATCAAGATCCCTTTCTATCTTCAAGGCAGGTTCTTCCTTTTTCAGTTTTTTCTTAATATTCTCCAGTGTTTTCGATTGATCGACAATTTTCTGAAGAGGAGTCACCACGGGTCTGAAAACTTCATCCATGACCCGTTCCGTGGTCTCTCTGCCCGATTTTATAAGTTTATGCTTTCGTCGAATCGCATCACTCGCGGTTGTGATTTTTCGTAAAACGTCTTTTTCCTTATTGAATGTTGCGCTCCGCATGTTGATGCCTTTCCGTTGAAACGTTGACTGTTCTTATTTCTCTGATGCGCTTATATTTATAAAGCAATCAAATCCTCGGCGATATCGACCATCATTCATGTCTCCATCTTTATCAATCACTACGAAAGAAAATTTACTATCGTTCCAGCATGCTGAACACAAATCTTTAAACTGTGTATACGACATGTCGGTGTTCACATGATCATCATAGATATGTCGTAAATTCATTTCATCTTGACGAAAAAGTACCAGCAAATTAGTATTGTCACGAACTAGGTGTTTTGGGATACGAGCGTACGTTTGACAGAGATAGAACGAGTCAACATCGCGGTGTCGACCCATGCAAAAGAAAGCTCTCATATTATCCTGCTTCTCACAGGCTACATCATCGAAAATCATGATTGAATTTGGTCGGGCATCTTCAGGCTTAATTACTTGCTCATGATCGTCAAAAGGAAAATATCCCACTCCTTTTACAGTACCGAGTAAACGCTTGAGAAGTTTGTACTTTGGTTGATTCAACGATTTAGAGTATACATAAACGTTTTCAAATCTCAACCCGTTAGGGTGGGTTATGAGGGTAAAAAGTGCATTCGTTTTGCCACAATTTGACGGTCCACAAATCACAGCACGCACACTGTTTGGCAGCAGAGGTCCATGGCGTCGCTTCTTCGCTTCTCGCTGTGCAAGTTCATCAAAATTCATGACAGACAATTTGTCAGGTTGTGTCTTGAACTTCATCATGATAACGACTGATGGAAATAGGTATAAGTAGGGTGCTTATAAAGATCAGTATCTCAGTAACGAATGTTCTCTCTTCCGATACACATGTGAAAAAAAAAAAAAAAAAAAAAAAATGAGTAAACGATACGATTCAAACAATCCCATAACTGACAGTTTGGAGAATTTCACGCAAGAACAACATAGACAGTTTCCTCCTCCTTCCACCAATGACAAACTGAAAGCTGAAAAGATTCGAGAAAGTCAAAGATTTACGGGTGAAGTTGATTCAGGACGATACGGCGCTGTTGGTGACAAGCGGAAAAAGTATTAAAAATGTAGAGTGAAAAAAGTATAAATAGGGCATTCGTAACCTGTAACTGCTCAGTCAAAAACATTTCGTGCTATGGTGATGATCATTCGGGAGCGTACGAAAAAACGTGGAAGAGGATTTGTCAATAATTTGATTAATAAGCTCCCCTTTGAGTTACATATACCGGGATATCAGTACTGCGGTCCCGGTACGAAATTAACAGAGAGACTTGCTCGAGGTGATCCTGGTATTAATCCTCTGGACGCTGCTTGCAAAGAACACGATATCGCATACTCGAAAAATCGTGAAAACCTTTCGGCACGACACGAGGCAGATCAAGTGCTTGCGAAAAAAGCCTGGCAAAGAGTTTTTGCAAAAGAGGCGAGTATTGGAGAAAAAGCAGCAGCTTGGGGTGTCGCAAACACAATGAAAGCCAAAACCAAGCTAGGTATGGGTGTGAAGAGAGCACAGAGAAAAAAAAATAACACGAGGAAGATGACGCTGAGGCAGGTAGTCAATGCGGCTAAAGCATCAATGGGCGGTGCGAGTCCTATAAAATCGGCTCTCAAAGGCGCACGTGACGCCGTGAAGAAGGCAGGTGGAAGGAGAAAAGTTAAATCACCACGTATCTTGCCTGTACCCACGAAAATTGGTGGTTTTCTACCATTTCTCATACCGATTTTTGCTGGATTGAGTGCCACTGGAGCTCTAGCTGGTGGTGCAGCAGGTATAGCAAAAGCCATAAACGATGCTAGCGCCGCTAAAAGACAATTGGAGGAAAGTAAACGTCACAATGAGACGATCGAAGCTATCGCGTTGGGTAAAGGACTTTACCTGAAACCCCACAGGAAGGGTATGGGCTTGCACTTGAAACCCTACTCGGCAAAAAACGCGTAAGGCTACCGCACCAAGCTCTCACCGATGCTGATTTGATAAAGTACGCCGAAGCTATGAAAATTCCAAATTTCCGTGGAGTTTACATGAGAAACGAATTACCCAAGAATGGACCTCGAAAATATGAATCGGCTATTGTGAATCTCGATGATAAGGATGGTCCTGGTACACATTGGGTTGCGTACAAAAAAATCAACCATGAAGTCATTTACTTTGACAGCTTCGGTAATCTTCAACTACCTCAAGATCTGATAAACTATTTCGGTGTTGGTAGCATTATCAAATATAATCATGATAGATACCAGAACTATGACACTGTTGTGTGCGGACATTTGTGTCTAAAATTTTTGAGTGGTTATCTATAAAGTGGATACTCATGTCCTAGGAAGCATCAGTTGAACGTTAACCACCATGAGTGATTCTTTCACATTGACGCTTTCGGGAACGAGCTCCATACTGGAAGCTTACTATTTTCCATCGATCGAACTATCGCCATTCAAAAATTATACTCTCGGACTCGTTGAATTGCTGACATTCAACTCAATACCAAACATTGATGTGGGAAATAATAAGTTTCATGTGGGAGAGGAAACAGTAACCGTACCCACTGGAAGCTATGAAATCGAGGATATCGAGCGATACTTACAGAGCGTACTCTCCAGCAAAAATATCTCCATCGATCTGAGACCGAACAACAATACTCTATGCAGCGAGATCAAGTGCAATCGAGAGATCAATTTTATGCCTGGCGATTCCATCAGTCGTCAATTGGGATTCACACCACGTGTATTAGCAGCTAATATAATTCATGAATCCGAGCTGCCAGTAGCCATTCTCAAGATCAACTCTCTGCGAGTCGAGTGCAACATTACCACGGGCGCTTATATCAACGAGCAAAGAGTCCACACCATCCATGAATTTTTCCCAGTCGTTCCACCAGGATATAAGATCGTTGAAGTACCCTCACACATCATTTACCTTCCGATCGCCACACAGTCAATAGATCATCTTCAGCTCAAACTCGTGGATCAAGACGGACAGTTGGTAAATTTTCGTGGAGAAATCATAACCGTACGATTACATGTTAAATCAGCATAATGGGTATTGTGTTTGACACGAAAGTTGGACGAAGCTATAAGACTGAATCAAGATGCCGAGAAACAATCAGTCGTCGAGCACCCCTCAAGGAGCTAACACGTCGAAACATTCAGTTTTTGAAGACTCTGAGATTGAAAATCAAACCCCGAGCAGGAAGAAAAAGTGGACAATAAAAATTCGCTTCTGCTGTATTGCTTGCATCGTACCATGGAGGAGATCTTGACAATACAAAAACCAATTATCTTCGATGAGTCTATCGCGCACTATGAGATTCATGCGCATCAACCGTTTGCATCGGCAACCTTCAATAACAACGATGAAATCCGAATTACCGTTCAACATCAAGACTTGTGTTTGCTACCCAGCAGAAGCTCATTGCACGTACATGGTCGACTAACGATGATTAATGGAACTGCAGTTCAAAATACGAAGCTAATCAATAATGCTATCTGCCATTTGTTTGAAGAAATACGATATGAGCTAAATGCCATTGAGATCGATCGAAGCAAAAATGTAGGCCTCACGACTCTCATGAAGAATTATGTATCCCAGAGCCCTGGACAAATGACTCTGATGGAAAATGCTGGTTGGCTCAACGACGATGATGAGGCTACGTTGACGGATGAGAATGGATACTTTGATCTTTCTATACCGCTAAATCTAATACTCGGATTCGCTGAAGATTACAATCGAATTATCGTTAATGCCAAACACGAGTTAATCCTGACAAGATCGAATAATGATACGAACGCCATTGTACAAACACCTCCCGAAGGTCAGGCTGCTGCTGAACAATTCAAGATTTCATTGAATAAAATCGAATGGATGGTGCCGTACATCAAAGTTTCCGATCAGCGAAAAATCCAGCTGCTCAGCTTTGTTGCCAAGGATCCATCGATTGCCATGAGTTTCCGTACGTGGGAATTGTACGAGTATCCACTACTACCGGCTACCTCGAAACACGTGTGGGTCGTTAAAACATCGACGCAACTCGAAAAACCTCGATACGTAATAGTGGGATTTCAAACTGCGAGAAAAAATAATGCAAATACGAATGCGAGTCACTTTGATCATTGCAACATTCGTGATACTAAACTATTTTTGAACTCTCAATGCTATCCTTATGCGAACTTGAATCTTGATATTCCTCGCAACCAATATGCTCTTCTGTATGATATGTATGCAAACTTCCAAACGTCATATTACGGTAAAGAATCTGAACCATTGTTGAGCAAAGCCGATTTCCTCAAATACGCACCATTAATTGTTATCGATTGTTCGAAACAAAACGAATTTTTGAAATCGGGGCCAGTCGATATTCGCTTGGAATTCGAGTCAGCGATCCCTTTTCCACCTCAAACATCGGCATATTGTTTGATTTTGCATGATCGAATCGTTGAATACAATCCAATTAGTGGTAATGTTAAGAAATTAGTGTAATTTTTTTTTTGCTTAAAACTATGATGTATTGGTTTTTTGAATAAAAAAACATGGTATATTTTCGAGAGTATTTTATTTCTTTCCATTATCCCTTTCCTTACAAATCATCACAAATTCTTTCATTTTTTTCACAAAATCGTATAGATTTTGAGTATGATCTATTACAAGGTTAACAGGTTCATCCTCGAAAAATACATACTCATTCGCCTGTATTTCACGTTTAAGTTGAAACAATTTCATGCTCAAATAGCCGACAAAGTGATATAAATCTTTAACGTGTGTATCAATAACATCGATTGAATCACGCATGACGTTGCACTCGGAACACGATATTCGATCTTCAGTATTACACTTTTTGTCACACTTCAAAGTTTTCACATTTTTTTCGAAGTCAAATAAGTCACAGATGAAATCTTGAATATTTTCCGGTGCAACATCCCCGAAATGTCTCTCGATAACTTCATCGCAACTGCTGGCGTATGGTGGAATTGACAGCAAATGCTGCTCTTCGTTCGGCGATAATTCGTCCATGATGACTGATTGGCTGGTTGGAGAAGTCTTCCTTTATATAGCTCTTTTCCCCCACCCTCCGTTTCGAGATCGTTATTAAAAAAGTTTTATTACGCCCTATCATTTTTTCGATTGGACTTGAAATGCGTTTATTTTTTAATTTTTTTATACATAGCATGTCTACACGTGGAACAATTTTTTATTAGCGGTATGGGTCCATCAAAATCATCTTCGCTTATTGCCTGATGGTGTTTTTCACATCGGCGATACCTCATAATAGCTTCATCCATTTTCATTTATCTAGGTAGTCTATCCCGTACATAATCGATATCGTTCCATGCCCAACTGAAAATGAACTCTTTCGAGAGATGAGCAATATCTTCAGTCCTCATGTCTCGCAAATTTCCCAATTTAGAAAATAATTTCACCGATCTTGAAAATGATGGAGTCCCATACTCCAAATACCATTTCCTCAACCTTAGGACATTTTCGAAGGCGCAGTTGTATCGGCGCACCCCATTATGATATTTGTGATGCCAGCATGTTGGTACTCTCAATTCTTGCAATGCGGGACACCCCAAATCTTCCATGTTCACAATTGGTTTCCAGTGTCCTATGATATCCTCGATCCACTGTTTTTTTTCAAGCCCTTTTAAGTAAATCAAACGTACATCCCTCAAAATGATGTCGAATACGTCTTTTAATTTAGCGTAAGGAATATCTCCAACGTTCCAGGAAATACCGTGATAATTCCGTTCACACCACAAGTTCATGCATTTATATTTGGCTGGCAACTCATCCCATTTACAAGGTGGTTTAATGAGTAAACATCCAATCTCCTCATAACCCTCTTTATTTGGATGAATTTTAGCTGCTGCCAGCTCCTTCACGATAAACTCATTGATGGGTTTCTTGAAACCTTGTACGTCCAAAATTACCTCCATTGTAACTGTTTTTTGTACAGATATCTGCGATACGCGAGTGTTCCTAGTAAACTGTTTGATTATGACGCAAAAATCGGCTTTTATAGAACATACCCCCACCATTTGTATTCGAAATCAATGCTCCTGAATATTCGAGAAGGATGACGTCATCTTTCTCGAAGCTTCTAGAATATTCGAGAAGGATGACGTCATCTTTCTCGAAGCTTCGGTGATATCACCCCTCTCGCCCTTCTACAAGGATGACGCCATCTTAACTGTGTAGATTATGATTATTATTCGAAGCTTCTAGAAGGGTGCCCCTCGGCTTCCCCTCTCGGCTTCCCCTCTCCCCCTTCTATAAGGATGACGTCATCGTAACTGCGTAGTTTTTTTTTTTTTTAATTGAAGCTTCTAGAAGGTTCGAGAAAGATGACGTCATCATGTATATTGTTACGTCCTGGGTTTTTGGAATTATAATTTTAAAAATCGAAATAAAAATTTTTTTTGTTAAAGTAATATTTTAATAATTCAGAGACGAAGAGACGTCTCTGAACGTAACAATATCCGATACAATCATCGTGCGAACAAGTTATCAGTGACGATCCCACAGTCACAGCGTCTGCAAATTCTGCTGACACTGGGGATCTCACGGTAACGGGCCGGACGCTGGGCACCTACAAGATGTGCAGCGCCCGACCCAGGCATTCTTTTTTTGTCGCGGAGTAATCTCGAAGATGCTCTGCACTATAAAAAATCGAAAGTGAGTTCAGTTAGAGCACGACACTCGACCAGATCTGGTCGAGGTCGCAAAAATTTATAAGTTCTACTCCGGCCCCCGACCAAAATGGTCGGGGTCGTCAGTAAAATCATCATTCAAATATAAAATTTAAATCATTAAATATGAAAATTGTTAAGTCGCAAAAAAAATGTGTTTTAAATAAATTATTAGTTTTGTTGTTAACGTTTTAAAACAACTGTAATTCGGACAATTATTATAAAAATATAACCTCCCACGATCACCACTCTAGCTCCAGTCCTTGGCGAACACATTCCCGCCTAAAAAGGAGCAACAAAACCTCAAACTTCGTTGCGTCAACGAGGTAAGTGAAAATAAAATAAAATCACGAAAAACCCGGGACGTAACAAGTTAATTTTTGGTGGCAGCGGTGGGATAAAAGAGTGCGTGATCGGTTCTACGAGAAATTAATTCAAAAATGTTTAATCGGAAACAAAATAAAAAGAAAAAGTTTCACGGAAATAAAATAAAATTTTAATCGTAAACCATTAAAAATAAAAGGTTTACGAAAAATAAAAATAATGTGTTACGTAAAATTATTTTAAAAAATTCATCGAAACCAGATGAACGAAAAGTCGAAAACAAAAATAAAATGAAAAAGTTTCACGAAAAATAAAAAATAAAGTGCTACGTGAAACTAACAAAAATTTTAATCGTAAACGAATGAATAAGGATAGGTTTTACGAAAAATAAAAATAAAATGCTACGTGAAATTGATTTGAAATTTAATCGAAAACAAATCAATTCGAAAAGTGAAAACAAAATAAAAAGAAAAGGTTTCACGAAAAATAAAATAAGAAAAAAAAAATAAATAAAAGGGGTTCACAGAAATGAAAAATGTGCACTGCGAAGAATAATAATAAAAATAAATAAAACGAATATATAAAAAAAATAGTGATGTACCGGTCATCGCATAGCTCCGCCCGACGCGACGCGCGACGGAGCGCGGTACAGGACAATTCAAAATTACGAAAATACACGTTAAACCAAACCTCTGAGCCCCTCTGTCGAACAAGCATACAAGCCTCTGAGTCGAGAGGTGGACAAGTCCCTGGAACCTCTGATATCGGCAAATTAAAAATGTGCACTGTGCAAAATAATAATAAAAATAAATACATTAAATAACGTGAGTGCTTGCGTTCAGAGTCGACACCTCTGAGCCACTGTCGAACACGCATACGAGCCTCTGATTCGACAGATGGACACGTACTTCGTACCTCTGAACCAGCCAGCACGAAAAGTTAAAAGTGAAAAAAGTAAAATAAAGTGGAAAAAAGATAAAAAGAAAAAGTTTCATGGAAAATAAAAATAAAGTGCTACGTAAAATTATTTTAAAAATCGTCGAAAACGGAATTTGAAAAGTCGAAAACAAAAATAAAATGAAAAAGTTTTACGACAAATAAAAATAAAGTGCTACGAAAATTATTTTGAAGATCATCGAAAGTGGATGAACGATAAGTAAAAACAAAATAAAAAGGAAAAGTTTCACGACGAATAGAAATAATGTGCTACGTGAAATCAATACAAAAATTCGATCGATAACAAAATAAAAAGAGAAGCTTCACGGAAGATAAAAATAAAGTGCCCCGTGAATTATTTTCAAAATCACGGAAAATAAAATAAAAAGTGAAATTAAAAAAAAAACGAGAAACAAATGCTCGAATAAAAATAAATAAAGTGGTGCTACTTCGAACGTTTTCGGAAAATTTAAGCAAAAAAAAAATAGATTCGACCAATGTGTGATCGAAAAATCAATGAAAATAAAAGAAAGTAAACTTAAAATAGAAAAAGAAGCAATCATGGTGTGCCGGTTATCGCGCGCGAGAGTACGTGCATACTCGCCGGCTAACGAAACATCCCCTCGCGTGGTACAGGGTGATCAAAAAAAAAAAAAAGGGTCTTCTCAACAGTTCGTGTATAAAACGCGCCAAAAGGGAGAAAAATCCCTATTCAAAATAAATAAATAAATAAAAAAGGGTTACCAGCACCAAGTAAAAATCGACACAAAGTTCTCGAATAAACCGAAAATCGTGCAAACGGGAGAATAAATAAAGTGGAATAAACGAAGATGCATGTTAAACCACACCTCTGAGCCCCTGTCGAACAAGCACACAAGCCTCTAAGTTGACAGGTGGACAAGTCCCTGGAACCTCTGACACTCTTCAGTTCGACCACTTTAAAAATATCTCAAAACGATCGGTGCGCACAAAGAACGAAAATAAAAATAAAACCGAGTAAACAAAAAAATAATAAATCGATAAAACAAAGTCGCGAAAAATCATCGTGCGAAACAACAAAATAAAAGAGGCTCGAGTGCTATGGGACCCATGGGATTCATCGGGGCCACGGTAAGGCCACCCTGCTTGGATACGTGGAGGAAAGCTCGATGCCGACAACAAGGAAGCTGCTGGGACCACTGAGTCGCTGTCAACCACGCCAGTTATTGACCTCTGAGTCGACAAGCGAACAAGTCACTTGGACCACTGAGTCGCTGTCAACCACGCCAATCGCTGACCTCTGAGTCGACAAGCGAACACGTCACCAGGACTCCTGAGATGCCACATCGAACCAACGAATCAACTATGAGCGCCAGAGCGATACTAGACACCAGCAACGCGGTATCGTTAGCTCAATTGAATATAATTTACAAAAATTTTGAAGTTCAAATATAGTTCAAAACAAATTCGAGAATTATAGAGCAACGATCTTTATTAATTTTTCTGAATTTAAATAAACCGAGTTAAAAGTAATATTTAAAATTTTAGCTTGAATAGCAGACTCAAGTATCGAGAAAACAATTAAAATGAATATAATGTAACGTAAAAAAAAAAAAAAAAAAAAAAAAAAAAAAAAAAAAAAAATATAAAGACAATCGCGACGTATTGTGCACGATTAGCCGTTTATCGGCGTGTCCGATTACAAGCGCACTACAGTATAAGAGCGCATAAAGTTAAGACTGCAACAAACGCAGCAAGGTAAATTTTGAAGAATAATTTCGAATCAATAATTTTCGATTAAACACAAAACGTACCTCAATGAAAAAACGATATTAGGTAAAATCAATTGTCAAATATAAAGGAAATCAAGTCATATCACAATTGAGAAAATATTTCATTGTTCAACCTCATGAATTGGAAAAAAAAAATATAGATTTACCTGCCGCAATGATTCCTAATATCGATATCAGAATTTTGCAAATTAATCGAATAATAACTTTGAAAAAAAAAAAAATATAAATAAATAAATAAACAAAAAATGAAATAATAAAATTTAAAAAGCGGCAAAGAAAAAGCAAAGCAGGCGAATGAAACAAAAATTTCTCATGGCGTCAAAACAATTGTAAAATTCCAAAAACCTAGCACCGTACCAAGACGGGCTCTCCTCCTGTCGAATGCTAAGCCAAGGCGTAGCATTCGTCCTAAAGGGGGGAGGTGTTACGTCCTGGGTTTTTGGAATTATAATTTTAAAAATCGAAATAAAAATTTTTTTTGTTAAAGTAATATTTTAATAATTCAGAGACGAAGAGACGTCTCTGAACGTAACAATATCCGATACAATCATCGTGCGAACAAGTTATCAGTGACGATCCCACAGTCACAGCGTCTGCAAATTCTGCTGACACTGGGGATCTCACGGTAACGGGCCGGACGCTGGGCACCTACAAGATGTGCAGCGCCCGACCCAGGCACTCTTTTTTTGTCGCGGAGTAATCTCGAAGATGCTCTGCACTATAAAAAATCAAAAGTGAGTTCAGTTAGAGCACGACACTCGACCAGATCTGGTCGAGATCGCAAAAATTTATAAGTTCTACTCCGGCCCCCGACCAAAATGGTCGGGGTCGTCAGTAAAATCATCATTCAAATATAAAATTTAAATCATTAAATATGAAAATTGTTAAGTCGCAAAAAAAATGTGTTTTAAATAAATTATTAGTTTTGTTGTTAAAGTTTTAAAACAACTGTAATTTGGACAATTATTATAAAAATGTAACCCTCCCACGATCACCACTCTAGCTCCAGTCCTTGGCGGGCACATTCCCGCCTAAAAAGGAGCAACAAAACTTCAAACTTCGTTGCGTCAACGAGGTAAGTGAAAATAAAATAAAATCACGAAAAACCCGGGACGTAACAATATATATATATATATATATATATATATCTCTCTATAATATAAAGATATGTCGCCGCTGCCGCCGCCGCCACCGCCGCCACCGCCGCCGCCGCCGCTGTTTCAGGATTTGAGCTTATACCGGGTGTCCAATTCGAAAAGGATGACCAAACCCAAACCCAAACCCAAAACCCAAACCTAAGTGAGGGCGCGTAGCGCCCTACGCACCCCTATATATATATATATATATTATTTGAAGCTTCCAGAAGGTTCGAGAACGATGACGTCACCCCCTCTCGGCTTCCCCTCTCGGCTTCCCCCCTCGTGGCTTCCCCTCTCGCCCCTTCACCCCCTCGCCTACACTTTATCCAGAACCCGTGTTGTATATCTACTTTTTTTTATTTTTTATTTTTTTGCACCTTCATTTCAACTTACGTTCGAAAATCGACGAATTAGTAAATATTTCCGAAGGATGTTCGATGCTGGAAACAGTACTCATAGGCTGCTCATCATTCAGCTCGGTGCATGACAGGTGCTGACTCGTTTTGCTTCTCTGTTGGCATGCTTATTCCACAGCACAAGCCCCTTCTATAAGAGCTGCTTCTTCATCCGGCGATGCATCCAAGAGCTGTCGATATACTATATTAGGTGCACAACCATTAAAAATAATGCCCCACTTTTAATAGAAGTACTGCTTTCAGCTCATAATTTTTTTCCGGTAAACGAACCGTGTAAAAATTTCATATAAATGTTTTTCTTACGATGATAATGTAAGGAGAGAGAGCTCATATCAATTTAATAAGACAGAGAAAGAGGAGATTGGTGAATAAGAATACATTTTTTAAATATATCATGTTGAAATTCGTAAAATATTTTTTCTAACGATAACAGGCTCTCTGTACCACTCTAATGAAAGAGAGGGACAGCGAGAGGTAGAGAGTGCGGAACCACGCGAAGCATAGCACGAAGAGTAGAGCTCGATAAATAACTATTATCTCTGCTTACGCAAACAGGTGCTCTGCATCGTGCTCATGAAAAAAGAGCGAGAGAGTGAGAGAATGGCAAAGAATGCGGAACCACGCGAAGCATGGCACAAAGAGTAGAGCTCGATAAATAGGGTTTGACCATACTATCGTAATAACAGCCGTGAAAATATTTTTTCAATACGCTTTAAGATCCATACCACTTTAACGAGAGAGAGAGAGAGAGAGAGAAAGAGGAAATTGATCAATAAGAATACTTTTTGAATATTTCGCGTTGAAATTCGTAAAAATTTTCTAACGATAACAGAAGCTCTGTATCGCTTTCATGAAAGAGAGCCAGCGAGTGGTAGAGAGAGAGAGAGAGAGAGAGACAAGGAGCGGTAGAGAGCTCGGGACCACGCGAAGCATGGCACAAAGAGACGAGCTCGATAAAAATAAGGCTTGCCCGTGCTAGCGTTATAATGGCATCGTGAAAAAAATTTCAATACGTGCTGGCGTAATAATGGCGTCGTGAAAAAATTTTTCAATACAGTTTAAGTATTACAAATATACATGATTATTTTTTATGATACAACAGAACTTACTTCTGATTTCATCGACAATACCGCGGACACATGGCGCGTTTTCCAATCCTCGACGCTGCAGCTCTTCAAACACACACGCTAGCACTTGTTGACCATTTAGTATGCCTCTGTTGTAGGCTGCCGCTATGATTCGCAAGGGCGCTCACCATACAATATATTTTAGGCGTCTTATAAGTCTATCGCCCGATAATCGATTTAATTCGTTGCACCATTGCTCGTTACACCGACGACGAAGCTGAGAGCTATGTAATATGGCCAAGCGCAAAAGATTTAATATACACTCGCAAAGTGCTCGATCTGCCATGATTGATAACGATACGTGATAATACCCTGCTGGATCGAGACTGATTAACATTGCATCTTGTTCTTTCCATATAAATACTTAGCGCTAGCACTAGCCTTCTGAGCGAATTTACTCATTTACTTAAATTGCAGCGCCATCAAAAATCGATGCCCCTTACGGCACAAAAACATGCATGATGGGGTATCAAGATATCAAGATATCAAGATCTCACCACATATGTATATAAGCATACCAAATGCTCTTATTGTTTCAATGTAATATTATATAGCGAGACTCTGATCAAATTTTTTAGCGCTAGCCTTCTGAGCGAGTTTACTTATTTACTTAAATTGCAGTGCCATTAAAAATCGATGCCCCTTGCGACACAAAAATATGCATGATGAGGTATCAAGATATCAAGATATCAAGATTTCAAGATCTCGCCACATATGTATATAAGCATTCCAAATGCTCTTATTGTTTCAATGTAACATTATATAGCGAGACTCTGATCAAATTTTTTAAACAGCGACTTCTTCGAAAAGCGCAACGAAGTGGAGATCGCTTAGCTTTGATATGCATTTTAAAACTTAATATCATTTTTCAACAAATGTACTTTTACAAACGAGAAAGAAGTGGGTGGTCTCAATAATTTTCATAAGTCTTAATGGGTCTTGAGGCCTAAATATATTAAAATTATATTACTATAAAGAGCATGAAGTACGAAAACACATTAAATGAAGAATAAGGAGAGATTCGCAGCAAAGAAGGCATGCAGTCTGCTGATGCTCCGCTGATGGTGCGTTTCACGCACCTCGAGAAATCGAGAAATCTCGTAGTGTTATACCCGAATACTCGGTGTACATCGAAAAATATAAAAAAAGCCCGCTATTGCTGCGATAGAATGATTCGAGGCATGGAAAAAGATTTGCATACAGAAAAAGAGAGAGAGAAAGAGAGACAGAGTTAGCGAATATTCGCACAAAGAGGAGAGCTCGATAACTATGCTCGTGATCTCAGCCGTTCCTCTTTGCTGACCCTCGAGCTCATATCTCTCTCTCCAAAATTTTTTTTTTCAAGTGCGATCAAATTTTCTTACATACCTCTAATAGGTCTTATATCATTTTCATGAATCATTGTGATATCGATACTCGGTTTTCGTCAAAACAAAGTAAACCTTGGCGTGCGCAAACTAGCTGTCATCCTCTATTCCAAAGAATAGGACTTATGGATTTGGCTTGCAAATTTTTTTTATAAAATATTATTCTTATGCATATGCTGCTCTTCGAAAGAAAGGGTTGTATATATATATATATATTATATAAATATATCGCCGCCGCCGCCGTGTCAAGAATGTATGGGGCATTCCGTCTAAAATCGACCTATCTAAAAGCCTCACATATTCGGCATTCCGTCTAAAATCGACCTATCTGAAACCCGGTATATGGGGAATTCCGTCTAAAATCGACCATCTAAAAGCCTGATATATGGGGCATTCCATCTAAAATCGACCTCCATAAAAGCCTGATATATGGGGCACTCCGTCTAAAATCAACCTTTCTAAAACCTTGATATATGGAAAATTCCGTCTAAAATCGACCTTTCTAAAAGCCTGATATGTAGGGAATTCCGTCTAAATCGACCTGTCTAAAAGCCTGATAATTCTGCCTGGTGATTCTGTCTCAACTTGATATATCGATATGAATCGATATGAATCGATATATCGATATGAATCTATATATCGATATGAATCGATATATCGATATGAATCGATACATCGATATGAATCGATATATCGATACGTATCGATATATCGATATGTATTGATATATCGATATGAATCGATATATCGAATATCAATGTATAGAATGTCGATTTATCAAATATGGATATATCGAATATTGATTTATATCGAATTTTGGTTTTTGATAAATCGATAAATCGATATATCAATCCGTCTAACATCAACCTACCTAAAAACGTGATATATAGGGAATTCCGTCTGCAATCGGCCTACCTAAAAGCTTGATATGTAGGGAATTCCGTCTAAAATCGACCTATCTGAAATCTTGATATATGGGGAATTCCGTCTCAACTCGACTTATCTAAAAACCTGATATATAGGGAATTCCGTCTCAACTCGACCTCTCGAAAAGCCTGATGTACGGGGAATTCCATCTCAAATCGACCGTGATATATGGGTAATTTCGTCTCAATTCGACTTCTAAAGACCTAATATATCGGGAATTCCGTCTCAACTTGACCGATTTAAAAACCGGATATATGGGAAATTCCGTTTCAACTCGACCTATCTGAAAGTCTGATATTATAGGAATTCCATCTCATTTCATGTATATACATATGTTATGTATATACTAGGGTGTTTAAAAAAAAAAAATTTCGATTTTCCAACGGGTCACACCTAAAATAGTTAGTTTAGGTAGAAAAAAAATTCATGTCAACAGATAAGAATTTTAGGTTGAGTGGGAGATTCGCCGCAATTGAGTTAAATATTTTTTTTTCATTTTTATCGAATTTATAATGAAAATTTTTTGATTTTCCAATGGGCCACACCTGAAATAATTAGTTTGGGTAGAAAAAAAAATTTATGTCAAAAGATGATAATTTTAGGTTGAGTGGAAGATTCACCGCATTTGAGTTCAAAATTTTTTTTTTCGTTTTCATCGAATTTATAATTAAAATTTTTCGATTTTCCAACGGGCCACACCTGAAATAATTAGTTTGGGTGGAAAAAAAAATTTATGTCAAAAGATGAGAATTTTAGGTTGAGTGGAAGATTCGCCCCGCATTTGAGTTGAAATTTTTTTTTTTTTCAACGAATTTATAATGAACATTTTTCGATTTTCCAACGGGCCACACCTGAAATAATTAGTTTGGGTGGAAAAAAAAATTTATGTCAAAAGATGAGAATTTTAGGTTGAGTGGAAGATTCGCCCCGCATTTGAGTTGAAATTTTTTTTTTTTTCAACGAATTTATAATGAACATTTTTCGATTTTCCAACGGGCCACACCTGAAATAGTTAGTTTAGGTAGAAAAAAAATGTATGCCAAAAGATGGAAATTTTAGGTTGAGTGGAAGATTCGTCGCATTTAAGTTAAAATTTTTTTTTTCGTTTTCATCGAATTTATAATTAAAATTTTTCGATTTTCCAACGGGCCAAACCTGAAATAATTAGTTTGGGTAGAAAAAAAAAATTTATGTCAAAAGATGAGAATTTTAGGTTGAGTGGAAGATTCGCCGCATTTGAGTTAAAATTTTTTTTTTTTCTTTTCATCGAATTTATAATGAAAATTTTTCGGGGCACACCTGAAATAGTTGGTTTAGGTCGAAAAAAATTTTATGCAAACAGATGAGAATTTTAGGTTGAGCGGAAGATTTGCCGCATTTGAGTTCAAAATTTTTTTTTCGTTTTTATCGAATTTATAATTAAAATTTTTAGATTTTCCAACGGGCCACACTTGAAATAATTAGTTTGGGTGGAAAAAAAAATTTATGTCAAAAGATGAGAATTTTAGGTTGAGTAGAAGATTCGTCCCGCATTTGAGTTGAAATTTTTTTTTTTTTGTTTTCATTGAATTTATAATTGAAATTTTTAGATTTTCCAACGGGCCACACCTGAAATAATTAGTTTGGGTAGAAAAAAAAATGTATGTCAAAAGATGAGAATTTTAGGTTGAGTGGAAGATTCGCAGCATTTGAGTTAAAATTTTTTTTTTTTCTTTTCATCGAATTTATAATGAAAATTTTTCGGGGCACACCTGAAATAGTTGGTTTAGGTCGAAAAAAATTTTATGCAAACAGATGAGAATTTTAGGTTGAGCGGAAGATTTGCCGCATTTGAGTTGAATATTTTTTTTTTCTTTTCATCGAATTTAGAATGAAAATTTTTTGATTTACCAACGGGCCACACCTGAAATAATTAGTTTAGGTAGAAAAAAAATGTATGTCAAAAGATGAGAATTTCAGGTTGAGTGGAAGATTCGCCGCATTTGAATTAGAATGTTTTTTTTTCTTGTTATTGAATTTGTAATGAAGTAGTAATTTTACCAGAAATTATTCATTATAAATTCGATAAAAGGAAAAAAAAAAATTTTTATTCAAATGCGGAGAATCTTCACTCAACCTGAAACAGAATCGTGTCAAGAATCGATAAGTTTATATATCGATACGTCGAATCATGTCACGAATCGATAAGTTGATATATCGATATACCGAATTGTGTCCAGAATTGATGAATTGATATATCGATGTATCGAATCGAGTATAAATATAACGAAATGTGTCAAAAATCGATATTTCGATATATCGAACCGTGTCAAGAATCGATATATCCATATATTGAACGGAGTCAGAAATCGATATATCTATATATTGAACCGTTTCAGTAATCGATATATCGGTATATCGATATTTTAATAAAACCCAAACTCAACCCAAACTCATATCCGAAAACTAATTAACACAGATATAAACAATTTTTTTTCAAAACATCTTTCCAGAATGTTTTTCTTTAACAACTGACACAAACACAAGATCAGGGGTTGGCGCGCGAAGCGCGCAGGTGGGCGAAGCCCCCCTAGTATATATATATATATATATATGCTGAACTACGGTGCTCGCGAAAGACGCGAAATAAAAAAGATGCTGTATAGGCTTAACAGACAGTCGTATCTCAGGGCTCCGTTTACTCTTATATTAATTACAAAGGGGCTCATTTACGCGGACCACGTGCATTTTTGCGGACCATGCATTTCTTGAAGAACGTACCTTCAATATCGTCACAGCCTCTTCTCTGCTGCTGTATATTATAGCACGTAGACTTCAGTCGTTATTGAGCAGGCAAAGAATTCAGTTCGCGAGCGAGAAATTTTATTTCAAATTAAAAAAAAGAAAAAAAAAAAAAATGTATCCCCAATACAAAGACGATGTTCCGTTGGGCGCATTTTGGTGTCGAGTGATCGGGGTACTTAGTGCTCAGTTTGTAGTCATACGCACCGCCGAAATGGTGGATGCGTATGTCGATTGATGGGCCTGGCTGGCGTGGACGACGATGGTATCATGGCCCTTTTAGAAGACCTGTGCCTCAACGAACCCATCATGGTGGCTCGCATGGCGTACCATAATCATGATATTAAGAGGCGCGGCAGAGCCTCGAGACAAGTACATTTCCTCCTATACCGACATGTCGAGAGGTACTACAGCCTCTTATACGCCACACATCGAGCTTATACACGGGAGTATATCTATATAACGAAACTTATTTTTCTAATTATCAATTAATTATACAGACTTCGGCAATGATATTAATACGAATATTTTTTATTTTTTTTTCTCTTTCGATTGGTACCCAAATGAATGCTGTAGCTATTGTCATATGGGAGATATCGCATTTTATTTTTTATTTTCGACGTACAACGATCATCATTTTTTCGCTCCACAAATTTTTCGCTCCGCTAATTTTTCGCACCACCAACATAACCACACTAACCGTCTTCAGTCCCGTGTCACGCTGAAAGGCCGAAAAGACGCGATACCGGCGCATCTTGAAAAAATATTTATTTCTAGATAAATATTTTTTTCATTCAATGTGGTTCTGTGTTAAAAAAGAAAAGTTTCGTCCAGGCTGATCGCACCCTAATTTTTGGTGTCTAAGTTAATCGCGTCATAAATTTTTGGCGTCCAGGTCGATCGCTCCATATTTCTTCGTGTCTAGAGGTCAATCGCGTCGTAGTTTTAGGTGCCTAGGTCAATCGCGTCATAGTTATTGGAATCCAGGTTGATGGCACATTAGTTCTTGGCGTTCAGGTCGATCGCACCATTGTTCTTCGTGTCTAGGTCGATCGCACCATAGTTCTTGGCGTCCAGGTCGATCGCGTCATAGTTCTTGGCGTCCAGGTTGACCAAGCCATAGTTATTGGTGCCTAAGTCAATCGCGTCATAGTTCTAGGGGTCCAGGTCGATCACGCAATAGTTCTTGGTGTCAAGATTAATCGCGCCATAGTTCTTGGCGTCCAGGTCGATTGTGTCATAGTTCTTGGCGTCCAGGTCGATCGCACCATAGTTCTTCGCGTTCAGGTCGATCGCATCGTAGTTTTTGGCGTCCAGGTCGATCGCGTCATAGTTCTTGGCGTCCAGGTTGATCGCGCGGTAGTTATTGGCGTCCAGGTTAACCAAGCCATAGTTATTGGTGCCTATGTCAATCGCGTCATAGTTCTTGGCGTCCAGGTCGATCGCGCCATAGTTCTTGATGCCTAGGTTAAACGCTCCATAGTTCTCGGTGTCTAGGTCAATTGCATCATAGTATTTAGCATCCAGGTTGATCGCGCGTTACTTCTTGGCGTCCAGCTTGATCGCACCATAGTGCTTGGCGTCCGGGTCTTACGCGCCATTTATATGCGTAATGCCTTGCCGTTGACCTGGAACTTAAGAACTACAGAGCGCGAGACCTGGACAGCGTAAAACACATTCCCGTCAACCTGGAACTCGAGAACAATCGAGCGGTAGACCTGGTTGGTGGAAAACCCAATCCCGTTGACCTGGAACTCAAGAACTACGAAGCGTGAGACCTGGACGACGGAAAACTCATTCCCGTCGACCTGGTTGCCAAGAACGACGGAGCGCAGAGCCTGGACGGCAAATAACGCCTTCCCGACGACTGGTGCTCAAAGATCACAAAGCGCGGGGCTATTCCAGGACGGTAGGTGGCGCATCCCCGTCAACCTGTGCTCAAGAACTACCGAAAGTGATACCTGGACGGCAGGAAAAAAGATCCCATGATCTAGGGATCTGATGCTACGGAGCGCATCACCACATGTCCATCGGGAGCAAAACATAAAAATAATCCAACGTAAAAACTAATTAAAAAATGATAACTCTGGGTGACGAATGATGTTCCAGAGGATCTGTTTATTGCGAATTTGTACTCGTGTAATCGATTACAAATAATTGATTGAATAGATTACTTTCATAATTTATAATTAAACGTTGTTCAATTACAATTCTAATTTGTAAATCAATTCTTGTCGATTTCAAATTACATTTATAATGTGTAATTACACAGAAGTTTAATTACAAATTACATTTGTAATTTGAAATTAAAAGAAGTGTAATTAGAAATTTTATTTGTAATGGGTAATTGAAAAAAGTAAAAATTTTAATTACAGATTATATTTATAATTTTTAATTGCAAAATGTTCAATTACGGATCACATTTGTAATAGTCCGTTGAAAAAAGTTGAATTTCAATTTACATTTGTGATTTGTAAGTAAACAAAGTTTAATTACAATTTTCACAACTCGGTTCGGTACAGACGATTCAAATTTCAAAGGACCTGCGCGTACGGACAACATGCTTTATTTTTCTGTACCAATTCGGTTATAGACTGCGTTTGGCTGGATCAAATCGCTTCATGGGATTTTTTTTTGGTAGTGCAATGATTTGTCGAATTTTCCTGTGTTCAGTTGACTATGATGGCTTTTATGAGTAGAATTACGTGGGTCGCGGTCGGGTTGAGTCTGCGTTTAATTGATATATTACAAACGAAGCTCTACTATTCCATCGCGAAAAAAAAGATAGTGCTCAATACTATGAACCGACTATAGAAAAGCGATGCTTGTGATTTTTATAACTCAGCGATGGTGCTTTGTATCAAGAATCGAAACTCAAAGTTGTTTGAATGGATCATGCGAGCACTTTCAAGAATAGAGAGACCTCATTGATAGGATTTTGTACGCATGGAACACATTGGAGTTCACTAAACTTGCTAACGATCTAATAAAAAAAATGCAAATGATAATTCGTGTGCTAGGTGCTAGATTGGGGCTTCTGAAGTTGTGAAATAATGAAACCATTCCATAATTGTACGAAATGTTTTGGCAAGAAAATTTATGTCGTCAAAAATTGTTCAATTCTAGCCTGAGCATAGCAGTCACCATTCAAAGCTTTTACATAGAAGTTACATGGTAAATATATATCGACATATATAATGCTTTGCAAAAAGAAACCAAATCCCACCAAAAACACCATGAATGGTGTACAAAAACTTGAGACAAGTACATTTCCTTGCGTCTTTTTTTTATGCTTACAAAAAGATGTCAAACCCAAATATTTGACAAATAAACCTTTACAAAAAGATGTCGAACACAAAAAGTTGTCAAATAAATTCAAATAATCTAAGTCACAGTTGCCAAGTACATCAAACATTTTCATTGTTTACATTTTTATTAACCGTTTATAAGTAAGTAACAACGCTCGAAAACGTCTTGAAACGGGACTTAGGGACTTAATATAAAAATTTAAGGTTTGAAAGATTGTATTGAAAAAAAATTCGCATTAAAAAAAAAAAATCGAACGAAGTACTTGGCGAGTTCGTAACAGGTAGTCCGTACAGTCATTTTATATAACTCGCCAAGTACTTCGTTCGAATTTTTTTTTTAATGCGAATTTTTTTTCAATACAAACTTTCAAACCTTAAATTTTTAAATTAAGTCCCTAAGTCCCGTTTCAAGACGTTTTCGAGCGTTGTTACTTACTTATAAACGGTAAATAAAAATGTAAACAATGAAAATGCTTGATGTACTTGGCAACTGTGACTTAGATTATTTGAATTTATTTGACAACTTTTTGTGTTTGACATCTTTTTGTAAAGGTTTATTTGTCAAATATTTGGGTTTGACATCTTTTTGTAAGCATAAAAAAAAAAAAAAGACGCAAGGAAATGTACTTGTCTCAAGTTTTTGTACACCATTCATGGTGTTTTTGGTGGGATATGTATAAAATATTTTGTAATACTACCAAATACTTGGTAGAAGACATAGATCCTGATGTTGGATGGAAATACGTATCTCATCGCTGTTATTGAAAGTTGACGATGCATACGGCTTATGAGCATGAATCTCGCAGTGTATTATAGATTCATCGAAGACGATGGGACTTTGTATATTTACTATTTCCTCCTCCATTTTACACAGCAGATGCAGAGGGCACACAATAAATAATACCTTATGCACTTTTTCCGCGCACTGTCAGACCCAAATTCTTCAGAAGTATTACGTTCTGAGGTGTTAGTATTTTGAGTGTCGATCGGCGACTGGTCACGCTCATCCATGATGACTTGATATTATGGGTTTTATTGAAGACTATACCCATGATTTTATATGTAATCGTATGGTTATGACTTCGCCGCGAAAATTTACTAAATCTCCGTCTTGGTCTACTATCCGAAGCTGGATGTTATCTATTGTCTTGCTCGTGATTGGTAGATAAATGACGTGCGATGGAACTTCAATGATTTTATATCCAGATGGTACAAACGGAAAAAAACTCGTGAATCGTATGAGCTTTTCGCTCATCAGTATAGGCGCCGGCGGTAATGCTGCACTCTATACGCAAGGCGTTCACCTTGAGAATGGCTACGGGGAGATCAGATGTATGCCTTTTATTGGCTACAAGAATACGCGGTGTGAAACCCAAGAGAGAGCCGATAGAATCATTAGGCTTAAAATTTCTATCGCGATTACACTCGATTTCACTACGTAGAGTATTGTTATTGAGACTTAATAGAAATATTCGGCAACTCTGCCTGCACGTACTTCTCAATATCATCTATTTCATAGCTACCCGTCGGTATGGTTAATATCTTATCTCCCACATAAATTTTATTATTATCATCAGCTATATTAGGAATATAATTGAAGGTTAGTAATTCAATGAGCCCTAAAGTGTAATTTTTGTGGAGTGAAAGTTCGATGGGGGGAAAATATTGAGCTTTAAGTGTAGATGACGTCCCGGAAATAGTTAGTGTGAAACTATCATCCATGACGACGGCAAATAGTCAACTGATTCTATATTCATCATTATGCACGTTTATATAGAGAACATTTTTCTTTGCCACTCAATTGCTGGCAGAGAAACTTTAGACATAAGTGTCCACATTTGACTGTACCATACTTCTGACATCCCTTATAATTATAATTCACGCTACCAACACCAAAATATTTCATCAACTCGACTGGAGGCTGAAGATTGCCGAAACTATCAAAGTACATGACATTCTTCCCCCTCTTTTTGTATGCAACCCAGTATGTACCAGGTCCCATATCCTCATCTAAATTGATAATTGCTGATTCGTATTTTGCCGGTCCATTTTTCGGCAATTTATTTCTCATAAAAACTCCGCGAAAGTGTGGAATTTCCATGATTTTCGCATATTTGAGCAGATCAGCATCAGTTAAGGCTTGGGGAGGCAGCGTGACTTTCCGTTTTTTGAACCAAGACCCATCCCCCTCTTGTACGGTTTTAGATGCAGACCTGTACCCAAAGCAGCAGCTTCCATCATCTTATTATGTCTCTTACTCTCTCATCCAATTCCCGCTTAGCAGCCTCAGCCGCATTTACAGCCTTAGCGATAGAAGCAGCGCCACCTGACAGTGCTCCAGCAGCACTTAGACCGGCAAATATCGGCAGGAGGAGCGGCAATAACCCCTCAATTTTACGAGGCACTGGTAGAATGCGCAATTTACTTTTAGCCTTCTTGCTACCTTTCCGAGCACCCTTTCGACCACGGCTTTTCTCATCAACGATTTTATTCTGTCTCATGTCTAATTCTGTTTTTTTCACGCAATGCCCCATGCCTAGTTTAGTTTTGGCCTTCATGATGTTTGCCACGCCCCAAGCACTTGCTCTCTCGGCAATACCCGCGTCTTTGGCGTATACTCGTTTCCAAGCCTGCTCGGCCAGTAATTTATCGGCCAAAGTTCTCGCTCCGAGGCTAGTTTCTTTTGAATATACGATATCGTGCTGCTTGCAGGCTGCATCCAATGGATTAATACCTCGATCACCGCGTGCAAGACGTTTAGATAACTTTGTACCAGGTCCACAATACTGATACCCAGGTAGATGCAGCTCGACAGGAAGCTTGTCAATCAGACTGTTGACCAAAGCACAACCGATCATATCGGAGATGACTGCTCGTCTGGTGAATAATCCGTATAAAACCCTATTTATATTTTTTTCCCCCATTAGTCGTGCTCAGGATGGGGACGGATGAACTGCCTGTAATGAATTTCGATGAATTTATGCGGGGAGGTGAACCGCGCGAAAAACGTCATGGCGATTTGTTGCCTAATAGCATTTGCGCAGTATTCTGTGGCCCCTCAAACTGTGGTAAAACGAACGCTTTACTCTCCGTCATAACACATCCTAATGGTCTGAGATTCGAGAACGTTTACCTTTATTCCAAATCCCTCAATCAGCCAAAATATACATTGCTCGCACGATTACTCGAGCCCGTGAGCGGTGTTGAATATTTTCTATTCAATGAGCACGAACAAGTGGTGACACCCAGCGATGCACACCCCAACTCAATATTTATCTTCGATGACGTGGCATGTGAAAAACAGGATAACATTAGAGCCTTTTTTGCCATGGGACGACACAAAAATGTCGACTGTTTTTATCTTTGCCAGACCTATGCTCGTATTCCTAAACATCTCGTGCGTGACAATACGAATTTTGTGGTTCTATTTAAGCAAGATGAGATGAACCTCAAACATGTGTACATTGATTATATCAATACTATATGTGCTCAGAATGCTGGAATTGCGACAAGTATGGATTCATCACGATCGACAAGGATAGTCAAATGAATGAGGGTAGATATAGACGAGGGTTCGATTCTTTTCTCAGTCAGAAGTAAACGCTCATTGGAGACAGTATCATCTCTGTATGCTGGAATTGCGACAAGTATGGATTCATCACGATCGACAAGGATAGTCAAATGAATGAGGGTAGATATAGACGAGGGTTCGATTCTTTTCTCAGTCAGAAGTAAACGCTCATTGGAGACAGTATCATCTCTGACTCGAAGGTGCCATCATCGACAAACTTTTGGAGGAGAAAAAAGACGTATTGCGTCAAATTGTCAAAGCGAGCGATGCAATCCGACGAAAACATCGGATGATAAAAATCGGCAAAGACAATGCTGAACAGGCAATGCAAAATGTCTTCAAGTCAATAGTCAAGCCATTGGAAAAATTGGTGATGCGGAAAAACGAGACGCCAGAAATGAAACAGGAACTTAAGGAAGAAGTCGAAGATCGTATTGAAGAAGAAAGAGAAGAAGAACATATTGAGGATGGCGACCATGAAGTTAAAGATGATCCAATGTTGGAAGATTTGTCTTTTCAGTCTGCATACGGTGATGAAGAGGGAGAGCAGGAGAAGGTTGAGGATACAGCTGTCAATAATGATGAATTAATAAATGAGTATGTAGTATTGCTGCAGACAAATAGAAAATCTACCTTGGATGTCTCATACGGTATACGAAACCTCGCTAACAATAAATTAATGATTGGAGATTCTCCAATATTTTTTGATTCTCAGCATATTCGTATACGAGATAAAAATTATCCAAAAACTGTTGGATTAGCGGAGCTGTTGTTCAAAAAAGTGCCCCGCGTTAAGGATCTGACATCCAACGATTTGAAAAATTATGAGAATATTGCAATTGTCACAAATGCCCATAAGAAATATTATAAAGCAGATGAAGCAATACGGACGGATAAAAATTTGAAATTCAAGACTTATATCGTGAAAATAGTTGATACGCACACGGGTGAAGGTATGCCAAAGTATAAAGTGGCTAAAAAAGACGCGAGATTCGATTATATTTTTTGGGACGATCCCAATGAACTAGTGGACCGTCTACGTTTACTCCTCGCATCTCAAGCAGCCGGAAACTTATCTTACTCGAATGAAATCATATCGATTATCGAAGAATTGCGTGAGGCTCAAATAATTTATTAATACATTCATCATCGCAATTTCGCGCATTCACAAAATGAGCGTCGACGTGTTTGGATGACAGCTGGATAATGAAAGTGCGCTCAATCGTGGCCCTCCGGGCATTGGATTCAAGATTACAACAGACGGACATTACGATTTGCAGAACAAGCGACTCGGCAACGTTGGAATTCCCGAAGCGGACCACGATGCTATCAGTTTAAAGGTGCTGAATGCTAAAGCCCGAAACGTAACTAAGAACTTACGTGAGGAAATAAATGAAAGTAGAACGCAATTGGTTGAAGGTTTTGAAACTACTATAAAAGATAAATTTAACACGTTAAATACTGACTTACGGAATAAAATAGAGAGAATTAGTGCGCAAATAACTGAAGATCTTACAACCGAGATAAAAGAAAGTCTCAAAACTCTGAATGCTGATGCGAAAAACCTACGAGTGTCCATGCTTAGCATGTTTTCCCAGCTTGACGCTCGATAAAACATCCTTAAGAAAAAATGAGCGAGAAGAAGGGAGCGCTGGTGCAGGAACTACAGAAGCCCGCACGCAGAAACTATCCTCGTCGGCATGTGGATATACGAGGCTTGGATGAGACTTGGCAAGCGGACCTTGTGGATATGTCGGCTTACGCACGGCAAAACGGCAATAATAAATTTATTCTAACCGTCATTGATGTCTTCTCCAAGTTCGCCTGGGCCGTGCCAATGAGGAGCAAAAACGCTAAAGATACAACGAGCGCTATGAGATCTATACTTGCAAAGGGACGCATACCAGAGAACCTACATGTTGATCAAGGCAAAGAGTTTTATAATGCCGATTTTCAAACTCACATGAAAAGGTATAATATTCATATGTACTCGACATACAGTAATTTGAAAGCATCAATTTGCGAGCGTTTTAATCGTACCTTGAAAAATAAAATGTGAATGCAATTTGGTCTGCGGGGAATCTACAAGTGGACCGATATTCTCAAAAATTTGATTTCTGAATATAAGAATAGTGTACATCGCACAATTAAAATGAAGCCGAAAGATGTGAACTCGGAGAATGAGAAGCAGCTATTACAACGCGTTTTCACGACTCGAGAACCCTTGAAAAAAAAGTCGACGAAATTTCGACACGGTGACAAAGTGAGGATAAGCAAATTCAAAAATATATTTGCCAAGGGTTATACTCCAAACTGGACAACGGAAATATTTACAATACATCAAGTGAATAATACGAACCCTGTGACGTTCAGTCTGAAAGACTATCAAGATGAACCCATCGCCGGTGGTTTTTATAAGCAAGAGCTACTTAGAGTTGAAAGTCCCGATATTTATCTGATTGAACGAGTATTGAAGAAGCGCGAAAATAAAATTTTTGTAAAATGGCTGGGTTTCGACAACAGTCACAATAGCTGGATAAGCAAATCTGAAATAAATTGAATAAAATAAATTTTATTTTTCCATCTAATTTTTTATTTTATTAAATTACAAATAATCTATATTTATTTCCTCGTCGTCATCGGTGAATCCTGCAATTCCTTGGAGCTAAATTTGCGAAAGCGCACGACTCATAAACAGTAACATTTTAATTATATATTCTAATATGCATGTTAAAATCTGTGTACGTGTGTGTTGTGTGTGTGTGTGTGTGTGTGTGTGTGTGTGTGTGTGTGTGCGCGCGTGCGTGCGTGCGTGCGTGCGTGCGTGCGTGCGTGCGTGCGTGCGTGCGTGCGTGCGTGCGTGTGTGTGTGTGTGTGTGTGTGTGGATGTGTGTGTGTGTGTGTGTGTGTGTGTGTGTGTGTGTGTGTGCGCGTGGACGCGTTTTATTTCTTTACCTGAATCTTCGGATAGGTCGCTGTCCGAAAAGAGTGAGTTCATACTCGAATCGCTATCTTCGTATTGTCTAGGGGGTGATGGCGGTTGCGGCGCATAGTAACCGCGTGGTCTAGGCTCAGCGTGGATTCACTCTATTTGTGCCTCAGGGCTGGGGGATCGGGGTGGCGGTGGTCGAGCGGGTGGTGAAGGCGGAGCTCTCGATGGTGAGGACGACGAAGATCTCGATGGAGACGCTGGTGGTGATCGGTATATTGTAATAGCTGAGGACGATGACAATGATGACGGTAGCGATGATAATGACAGCGAGCGCCGGTCTAACTCAGATGGTCCAGCTATTGCCCCATCCGGCCGTACTAAATCTATTATATATTTCATTGCAATGGGTACTTTATGTTTTCTAGAGATAAAGAGAGAGAGAAAGAGAGAGAGAGAGAGAAAGGGCGGGAGGGAGAGAAGAGTAAGGTACGCTGCTAAGCTTTCCAACTACAGCTAGGCATAATGAAGAAAGCGAGAGAGAGATAGAGAATCAGGTGGTCAAGTAATGTGCTGACAGATGGCTAGGCAGGAGATATATAATTTTTATTACTTACCATGCTCATCGAGTATCGGTAGTAGCTTGCCTTCCTCGCCCCAATTGAACATCCTGATGACGCGAACTGCAGTGTTCAGGATGTCGGGATGATCCATTAAGCCGTGATCAAACGCTCGACAAAACGTCCTCCGTCGCGTTGCCGATAAAATAGTCCGTAATTTTTTTAAAATAGCTTGACGAGGCAAGAGTTTGAGCTCGGAAAAACACACTTCACGCCAAATTCGTTGTAATAGAGAGCACTTATTAAATAAAAACACAAACAGCATAAAGACGTCTGAGGATAATGGTACCATTTTCATCGATGTGTTCAGCTACGCGAGAAAAATTCTACTGAGAAGGTTTTCCCTTGAAAATGACCTGCCTGTCATAAAAGAGAGGAAAAGCGAAGGGCATTTTAGTGCTACGGTAAATATGCCGATAGTTGCACCCAAATTTCGTGAAACGTTGAGAGGTTTTGCCGACTCTTACTGCTCGAAGATTTATGCTTCCATGTACATGTCTTCGCTCGTCACATCGTAGCCCCATGGTACAGTATCAGTAGACTTTGGGCACAGAATTCTTTTGTCATCCTGCCAGCTTAATACTATTTTATTTTGCCTAACCGTCTCAACAATATGGTTTGAGCTGCGTATCATGTGCTGGGTCCTAATCAGGGTTTTACAATGAAATAGACACTCTTTATAGTTGTTACGTCCTGACCCTCGATTTTTCTCATCTCGGCCAAGAAAAGCGCGGCTTTCCCTTTAAGACGTTATTCGAGATAAAATCGGCATTGGCCAGGTTATTGCCCTGTTTTGAGCCTAACCTTGCGGAAAATTGCTCAGGATGGGCGGAGAGTGCATAATTTGGTAACAATGGCAAATTGAAATAAAATCTCACGAACAAAACTCTTTAATTTTCGCGAGATACATCGAAAAAGACTAATAAATTGTAATTCGGCAAAATCGGACAAATAAACTCGTAATATAAAGGGACAAAAATAGTATGATCACATTAAATAAATTCTGAATAAAACGGGAACTAAACTGTCACTGACGCGGGAGAAAATTAACTACAGGGCGATCCTCAAGATTAACCTCCTGAGGCTTATCCGCGCAAATTGCAAGGACAAACGTAATTATCACGAGGACTAAAATGACCCCTACTACAACGACAGCTATTTTTAGCTGAAAAAGGTCCATGGTCATTTGACAAGACAACTCACGCAAAGAAACAACACAGAATTTACTCAACCACGACTCGATTGAATTTAATCAGTCAAAAAAATCCGAAATTACTTGAAAATGAATTTAACCCGAGATAAAACATATAAATTATATCGGAAATAGAGATTGAATTATGAACACACAAAACACTATTGATTTATGATTTCCCGGAATAAAACGTGAATTCCTCAGATGAATTTAACTCGCACATATTTCACTGAATTTACAAACATGAGCACTTCCTAGGAGAAAATAAATTCACACGAAAAATAATCCTACAATCGATTGAAACACGAACAGGTTTTTCGGAATGATTTACTCGGAACATTGAAATAATCGAATTGCACAAACAAAAATAAAAATAATTTTAAAGGACGTGAAATAAATCGGACAAAGAATTGAATTTAAGCATGAGGAAAATGAAATTGGCAAAATAATTTTGGTCAGACACTTTTCACAATAACTGAAGTTAAATTGAGATAACCTTTTCGCAAAACTGAATTTAACACAAAAATCTGAACTTCCATAAAACTGAATTTAACACAAAAAAAATCTGAATCTAAAACGACAAAAATAACGCGAAAAGGGAAACAACGACGAAAATATTTCATAGAGCTTCAACGGTGAGTAAACCGGTAGTTTCTGTTACGGGCCTCGAGCCGTCATGGGGTGTCGACCGGGGTCGGAGAGACCGCGCAACACGAATGAAGATATACTGACACATGTGAGAAAACATTTTTGAGATACTTACTACTTGACGATCCCTTTTTACGGAAAGAAAAATGAAAAACAATGATGATGATGATGATGATCCGTCAAGGATTCGACGATGAAGATGATGAAAACGATTGACCACGAAGATGAACGGAATGGTAATTGGTTGCAGGGCGAAAACAGTGTCCAACACAAAAGCAAAATGTTCTCTCCAAAAATATATTGGTCTTCAAAACACAATGTCCACACGAAAAGCAAAATGAATGTTTGTTCACAATAAAAATAAAAATGTTCGCAAAAATAAAATTCTCCGGTATTGAAATCGGTCGAATAAAATAAAGTAAAATAAACTTGAGATACTGTGACAAAAATAATGGAAGGTATATAAAGAAAAATAATTGACACGACGGACAGTGATTCGATCTCTTAGAATTTCTCCCGGTTCTCTGACAACTCTGACATACCGCGACTTAAAACTAAGATCTACTCTGGCCTCCGACTGCCAGCGATTCGTCTACTTAAAATTTTCTTCCGACTCTAACGTCGATTCGTCTATTTAAGATTTCTCCCGATTCTGACGTCGATTCGTCTACTTAAGATTTCTCCCGATTCTGACGTCGATTCGTCTACTTCAAATTCCGGTGGTCTGAACATCGATTCGTTACTTTAAAAATTTTCTTCCGACTCGGACGAACATACCGCGGGCTCATTACCCGGTCTTATATAGGGTCCTCTAGGATGGCTTGGTTTCGGCGGTGGGGAGGTACGCCCTTAGACGCCTTAGACGCTCCAGGCTCCTCCGCCGCCTCCACCTCGCATCCCCGATGATCCCCTGGAATCTATATAATCGAAACGTTATACTTATGATTAACATGAATTCATCCTTATAATATAATATTCACTCCTGCATTCCTTTACAATAATTATTTCATTATTACCTAATAATCAGAAAACGAATTTCTCGTACATACGCCGTCTTTTCATGAAGACGCTCACTCTGTCTCTCTCATACTTACATATTTCGTATTTACTTTCTCACTCACTCTATCCCTCGTTTTGGAGGTTCCACACAGCGGAGGAGTAAACCCCTCTTCTTTATTCTGGTCACTCTCTCCTTCTCATCCCGCCATACTTGCATTTGACTTCCCCTATGGGCCACGCATTGACCCGTCATAGGCTCTCGATGACACACACACATACATACACATCCATACATTTCCATTCGTCTTTTCTCATTCGTACTCTCCTTCTGTGACAACTTCTCGTCTGTTTCTCTGTATCTTTCTCGCTCTGGATTTCGTTCGATCTTTTCTCTCATTCCATTCATTCCTATTTCTTTTTTTTTTTATTATTCACCATGCGGAGGTTCTGATGCAATGGTGTATGACATGCAATTTTTTTTTGGATTATAATAAATTCATTCCGAATTTTCCAATAATTACACAAAATAAAATCATTTTGCTATATCTCAATTACTCAAAATTCTCATACTTATTAACCAGTTATTCAGATTCTACGTTTGTTACAACAATTGAAAATTCTATCTATATGCTTCGGATCCTATGCACTTTTATAATTCCGGCTTATCATTTCTCTTACTTGTCATTACAGGAAAGATCTATCTTCATGCTCACGCAACTATCACACATACATTTATTCATCAAACTCGTAATTATTATAGGAAAAGGATTCGTTCACAATTTTCATGTCCACATAAACCTTTACCCATGCATTACGAAATCTCCTGAAATCTTTGAATTTGATCGTTGTTAGTTAAAAGAAAAACGTTAATTAAATAATGCGCTTGCTACGCTTTTGGGGTCTTTGTTAGATTCGATGCCGAATTTTGGTGTCACCCCTCCTTCGTAGGCGAGAGCTTGGATTCGTATGTCGATGGGACATACGCCTTCTGAATCCCAGGACTTGGGACAAAGCGCTGCTTGCTCTCTTTCTTTGGCTATAGACTCGGCGTTCTCTTCGTGCAGCATAAACATTCAGTGCTCATTCAATTGGAGTCCAATAACAGTCCAAGCATAAACAGATATGCTCAAAAGTTTGTTTAATTTTGGTCGTCGATGATTGGGTGCTTCGTCGAAATCCTTCTTCCATCGAGTCTCCTCGACTCGACCACTGCATTAATTTATCGATTACGTGCAGAGCTCATGTAGACCACCCATAAGAATTATCCGATGACTTTTTCCAGACGCCGTCATTACCTTGTACTTTATACGAGTATAACTTTGCCCTAAGCCCTATAAACTCGGTCATAATTTTACCGTTATTTTCATCTTTCATAAGACCCAGCACTTTTTTATTCGCAAGAGGCATTCCATAGGGATTATGTGTCGGGTAATCGGATGTATCAAATTGGTATATGTCACGTCTCATGGTTTCATAAATATTTGGAGTAGTTACGTGATAGATTAGGCTGTCTGTATCAGTGTACAATAATTTTGCTTGCTCGCCGAATGTAACCTTCATATAGTCATAATGGAAACGGTATAAATAGATTTTAGACAGGTCAAGAATTGAAAATCCAGCATATATCGGTTTGTTGAATTTTACTTTAGCTTTAGTCAATTCTATGATAACCATATCGTCGTCGAATATGGTGCAGCTATGAAAGGTAGCTCGAGCGATGAGAGCTCTTGCGCCATATCACCCACGCCAGCGTGTAACGAGCTTTACTTCACGATGATTACGTACATTTTCCATCGTTTTCTCAAACACCGCGTTATTCATTAGTTTGTAAAAAATTTTCTCGAAATCGTTATTGGACTGCTTTCTCAAATTCGTATTGAGATCAATGTATTTTTTTAACCAAGGAGATTGTTTGAATTTTAGCACCCGATGAATTTTTGCTAATTTTAGACCCAATCTCAAAGACTCCTGTAAATTACGATAGTGAATAATGTATTTTTCCTTCGGTAGCAATGTCGTCATCAATTTTGAATTTTTAGATTGCGGGGCTCGATAGTGTTCTGGACAAAGCGGGAAGTCTTTGTGAGATTTGTGGAGCTCCTTGGGATATTCTAAATCAAGTTCGAGTACATACCCGATCGGCGAGTCTTCGGGAATATTTTCAATATTTTCGATAAAATTTTCCGCCCACTCGAATGAGCTGCATGGTAATGATTCACTCATAGCTGCAGCGTATAAGTTATTGACATCATAGTACATCAGATATGACTTGGCGGTGTTTGGATCGAAATTCGTTTCCATAAATCGATTGTTTGCTTTCGCATACCTGTTGGTACATTGCGTGGCTCCGCCTCGGATGTCTTTTTCAATAAAAAGTATTATATCCACGTCAGTGAGGAGTTCGAGTTCAATTTGCGTGCACTTGAGCATTGCATCGAATGAAAGACCAGGGGCTGTGTAGTAATGAAGCGGAGCTAAATTATACGTATTTAAACAATTTCGTCGGAAATTCTCAAATATGTCAGCCAAAAGGAGAACGTCTGTTTTTAAATATAAATCTGAATATTCACATAAGGTTTTTATCTTGAATGTTTTCCAAACATTAGACGCATGCGCATATTCGCTATCGGAAATCTCCGTATTATTGAGCTTGGAAAAAAAATATTTTTTTGAGGGCGATTCGGTCTCATCGAGGATATCCCAGCTATTAACATAGTTATACGGGAAAACACCTTTCCGTGCCAATAGCTTGCATTCAGCCTCGCTATTACAATTTGCGCGTGTAATTAATTTGTTATTACTGTCTAAATATGAGGCTAATTTGTCGATGCTACTTGGCATAAATCTGAATGAGTCGATAAATCTGTAATTTACAACTGTCCCCTTGACACTTTTCGAGAATAAAAAATATATTTTTCCTTGTTTATAGGTAAAAGATATAAAGGGCCCTCGAATGCAGTCGCTAATGACCTTATTAAAAAATGAGAATCATATCCGGATAAATTGTGGAATACAACGGGAACTACATGAGAATTCTTAAAATTCAAATTACAATCTTGGTGTGCGGCAGCGCGATAACGACCCGTAAAATGGCAGTGGTCTCGAACCTTTAGATCACTTGGAAGAAATTCTTTTTCGCAAATGTGGCAGGCTGTAGACGTCGTGAATTGATGATTTTGTACGGTGTTCAGTCTCTCCATCGGTGTGATATGTGTTAGGCGCGAATGCAGCGATTTTGATAGGGTTTTCAACTCCACCATAAACCACTGGATACAGTCTTTGCCACGGTATGATTTGTACTCGGAAAGTGCATCGTCATAGCTACAGCGCAGATAATAACCGATACAGTGGGGCACATGGTTTTCATATCCCATTGTGTTCTTCTGTACCGATGTTATTGGCTCTAATAAGCATTCGAGATCGGCATACACGATGACTGGAAGATCTTCTTTGAATTTGAAATTTTTGAATTTTAATATTCTCTCCTCACCCTCCGGAAAGACCGTTCGACATTTATTAATTTTTACACAGTCATCTGTGTGTTTTATTAGCAAATTTTCTGTTTTGAAATCACACAAACGCCTGTCGCAGAGACTAGTATGATGTGCATATTTTGAAATTTGCGAGCTGACCAGCCGAGAAATATTTTCGATCCATGAAAAGTGATGCACCGGATTGCTGTCTTCTTTTCCTTCATCTTCTTCTTCTTCTTCGCTCGCAGCTTCCTGCATGAGTAGGTGTATGGTAGGTCTATCGGACCTCTGAGCGCTCAAATATACTGGCACTATTTCAAGCTTTCCACGACGATGATCTTCTATGCCATATACGTTAATTGACAACCCATTCTGTAACGTCCTGGGTCGAAAAAACACAAATAAATTTTAAAATTTCATTTCATATACCATTTATCAAACATAAAACCGGATCCGTATGATCCGCAGTAGAAATATTTAATCTCTCACTTATTCACGGGAAAAACACGAATGACCAGGGGTGACCCTCATTGCCGGAGTTCTCCCGCCAAGCACGAAGTATGCCTGCGAGCATGCAACCCGCTACGCGTGAGGCATGCCTGCAGGCATGCAACCCGCCAAGCGCGAAGTATGCCTGCGAGCATGCAACACACCTAACACACGAAATTTCAGCCTTTAACGAACGAAGCTCGTTGCGGGGAGAAGGCACGTGAGTGACGAACCGGCGTATGTCGCGCGTTATCACCAAGCTCCCACAGATGTTGGAAGCCGGTGAGAATCAGCGTCTCGCCGGCTCGCACAAAATGGCCGCGCTTATCGCCTAGGGACGAGCCTCAACATAAACAAAAAGTTGCGCCTCGAGAGTATCGATGTCCCGGCGCTGACAATAGTCAGAATTCCGTCTGGAGAATATCGATGTCTCGACGCTGATTTTTCATATCACCAGCCGCCATAATTGGAAAAGCGTCTGGAAATTATCGTCAGCAAAATGTCGAGGTGTGAGAGAAACTCTTCCCTCACGCGCCGACATCTCCCACCTTATGCGACAATAGAATAAGGGCCTATATAATGACCGGCAATTAGTTAAGGAGAGTCAGTCGAACTTCGAGCCTAGTCCCCCGAGATCACTCGAGCATTATAGCCGTCGCGAAATATTCAATTTTTTCTCGAAGTAAAACATACTGTACTTTTCAACCATAAAAATCGGTAGCACGGTAGCCCCGACAAAACCAGTATTTACATGGGTAGACGCCGCAGTGGCAAGGGGGAAAAATTGAAACGTCTGAATCGTGGCGAGCTCCACTTCGTAAAAGGGAGTAACACACCGACTCGACAAAACAGCGAAGTACGGGTTGCCGAAACGGTGGCAAAAGTTGTGGCCCAACCCTTACCAGGCCCTTCAACACGACCGATAGTTCCTTTCGGATCACCAAGTGTTAAGGAGCGCCCTGTGGGGGTAGCCACGATATTCCGAGTTCCCGAGGGGACGGCCCCGTACGTTCTCCCCGACCCGATTCTCCCGGGACCCGTTCACCGGCCCCATAGAGATAGTGTCAGCGACGTGTCAACGTTAGGCGCAGACTCCAACAGCGCAGACTCCAACGACCCCGAGGAAATTATTACATTGGAATAATAACCCGCTACGCCCAAAAAGTAAGTGAACAATATTTTACCAATCCCATTACCGCAAGCCTCTATCCCCGACCGGCGCATTCCGGCCGAAACAAGAGGTTTCCTTGTGACTGTAAATCCTGCATCACGGGCGGGAAGTATTAATCCTCGCCCAGGACGTAACAATTTATTTTTTCAAATTTCGGTACGTCCTTTAGACTCATAGGAAAACTGAGCACAGTGTACTGAAGCACTTCACTGAACGGCGGGTGCGACGATTTTCGCTCACAATTTTCAGCTGCAGGGTCACTGGGCTGCCGTCACAGACCATAAGAAACAAAAAGGATCATCATTTATAATATTGACGACTGCATGTTTTAATTGAATTTTTTTTGGTAGACTTGTATACGTAGATAGTCCACCACGCAAAGGCATGTATTTGTTCATATTGACGACTAAGTTAATTATGGAAGAGAGAGACCAGCCGCATTCCTTTTCCGTAAACTCCTCAATTTTCACCAACAATTTATCCTTTACATGTTCCCTGAACCACTCTTCCATGTCTGTCGAGGGTAAAGTAGCTTGATTCTGCATATTGAAGAATTTATTAGCTTCCATTATTTCATCGAGTTTGGTGATGTGAAAACGGCAGGCTAGAATAACGTTAACTTTGAAGTTTCCTGCTTTGCTCAAAACCGCGGTTATTTTCGAGATTATCAGAGGTCTCGCGTCGTCAAGAAAACTTTGAACATCTTTGTGCTGTAGATTGATAACCACTCCAGTCCCAATCTTTTCTTAAACGCAGTGTCCATGTCCCTCCACTGCACCTCGTCACTTTTCACAGCACCAGCACCACATTTTTCAGCTTTTCACTCAGCGACATCAATGTCGCAATTGTTGTCTGAATACGAATTTTTTCACCTATTGTCAGAACGTTTGCACGTAACACTTTGCCCAAAATCTTCACATGTTTATCACTGAACTGTATCCACTTTTGCACTTAAGCTGGTCTAGATTTTTTTCTAATTGTGGAAAATGCCTCCTCCATAAGAGCAACAGTCCTTTTACACTTTTGCACTGTGACGCAGTTTTCTGGTTTAGCGTCACAGGTCGTCCCGACTAGAGTTTTTTTTTGGGTAATATTGCGGTAAATTCAGTTAATTTCGTTGTGTAAAAATTAGTCTGTTCTCGAAATCAGTATTGGCGACCGTTTCGCCTCAATTGCTTCATTTTTTGCGTTATCGTACGTTTTCCTATTGAGTTTTGCTTTTGTCGGGTCCTTGTGTGTTCGAGATGCCGAGTTGCCGTAGATCAGGGCCGAATTTACTGAGTCACCCGGTACACTCGGTCTTTCAGGGATAGTAATTTTAGTGAGATAAAGGTTCGAGTGGGAGTCTCGACGCTTCGTTACAGGGTATACAGAAGAGAAGGGCGTTTTGCGGGTTGAGTTACGTTTTGAGTTACGTTTACGTTTGGAAAGCCGTTGGCGAAGGGACCTGTGATCACCCCGGCGCCACGGATTGCCCGATCACACCGTTATCGTAGTTTTAGTTTTAGTTAGTCCCGGATCTTCCCATACCAGAAGAATACCACTCGACGGACGATCATCGCAACAGAAGGACCCACACGATGTCGGATAAATTCGGCGTATTTCGATTAGTAATTAAGGAGATATTATTCAATGTTAATTTTGCGTTATCATTTAAATTTTCCCGGCATTGTCCGGTTTTCGATAAGGCGTTTGCGTCCCGTGTGACGTCAGGAGAAGAGAGAATTTCGAGCTTTCGTTGCGCGTGCGCTTATGGGTCTCTCTCTCCACATTAGCTTTTCGGGCAGATTACCTGCTCGAATCGCTCTCTTGCGTTCCAGCTCTCGACCCGAGCGGTTCTCCGCTTGGAGCCCACATTATGTTATCGAATATACTTTGGTTCCCGTTCTCGTCTACGCTTTAGCTACCATCTTCGAAAATGGGATTTCTTTTATAATTCAGCCCCTTTCATTATCGTGTTTGCATTTTCGTTATCGGATAGACTCTTGGCGTTATTATTTAATTTATTGTATTCCCGAGTCTACTTATTTTTCGTTTTGTATTTCTTCGAATTTTGCGGGTCTACTCTCGGAAAATGCTGTGGAATAATTTGCGTGCTATCGAAAGAATCTGAATAAATTAGCCTGAACCAAGGTCCCATACATTATAATTTTTGCGTTGAGTTTCATTATTTCTGTTTGAGTTTCGAAGGCACTTGAGAGTTAACCAGCCGTCCACGCCCTCTCACCACGACCTACATCCTGAGCGAATCGGGTATACCGTCACCGATCTCGCCATCCGACACGCCGGCGTCCCTTTTTGTTTCGTTTCGTTTCCGTTGACGTTAGTTCAGATTACGTTTAGCGGGTTTGGTAATTCCCGCCGTTGAATAAAAAGATTACCTGGCGCTCAACGGCTCTCCCGGCGTCAAGGATTGTGAGATGGGCCGAAGGTAACGCGAATTGCGAAATTCCCGTTACAGCACATCCATTTTTTTTTCTTTTCTTTTTTCCGGCCGATAATATTTGTTTGAATGCACGGGAGAAAATGTGAGCTAGTGATGGGGAAACGCTTATATATATTGGCCAGAAGGACACCGGTTTTTGGACTATTTAAACGCTTTTCCTTCAGGTGCCGGCGAGACTATCATAGGCGCCTCTAAGATTTTATGACCTCGTGTTCGGCCTTTTGCAGACTGCGGTCTGGTCCTTAGCACACAAACAGAAATGATTTATGACCAACGATAAGGTTGCGACAAACAGACGCACGGGCCCGGGAGGGTAGCGTCGTGTGTGGTTGAAAGGTCTAACGCTCCGGCGCACTATTTACTTGTTAGAGATAACAACATTCCAATGCGAGCATGAAAGACAAGCTGCACTGCAGCTGCCAGAAGTAGCGGCATTCTAATACTACTCTCAAAACTAGCGCCCCCCCCCCCCCCTACAGAGACACCAGTCTAACTGATAATCATCAATCAAATGCCACCTTGAAAAATTAGGCGCACCGCCGCTGCCTGAGATAGCGGCATTCCAGTACCACCCTCAACCACCCCCCCCCCCTACCCCCCCAATGTCTCGACCCATAAGAGATTGGGTGCCCTCCAGTTGTTAGAGATTGTTGTTAGCAACATTCGAATGCCACCATCAAAACCAACCCCCACCCCTCCCGGGTTCATGTCTCGGCTAAGTGGTTCATGTCTGAGCGAAAAAATGTCGGTAAATGTCGGGGTAGGGATCTTGAGTTAGAACCGGTACTGTTTCTTTACTGGCTTTTGAGAGGGTATAGAGTGTCTATCCCTAATAGAACATCTCTAATTAACCGCGGCACCGCTAAATACCTTACATAGGTTTTTATTTTCCCGATGATTGTGGTGGCCATTAGTTGCGTTTTTATTCTGCACGACTTACCTCTAATGGCTCCTTTCACCGTTACTCCTGTGACTGATAAAATCGGGCAATTTTTAAACACTTCTTGGTTTTCCAAAAAAAAAACCCTCGGAGATTGCGGTGATCTTCGCCCCACTGTCCACCAATGCGGTGACCAGAATTCCTTCAATTTTGGCGTATATTTCTGGACACTCGATTACTGGGACAGCCTCCCCGTTGATCTCCTCCCCCAATAGAAACTCTCTCGTATCTGTGAATATCGTGTTAATCGGTGTTATTTCCTCCTCCTTACTTGAAGATGTCTCCTGACTGGTTGTTCTCTTTTCCCTTTTTTCCGTTCTCTTGGTTGTCTTTCCTCTTTCCTTGAACCCTTTTATTTTCGTTGTACCCCGAGTTTTTGCCTCTTTCCTCATGTTGTTCCCGGGTACAACGCCTAAGCGTTTCCCGCCGTTGAGGTTGCAGGTTTTTGCGGTTCTTCGTTGTTTATTGTTTGCAACGGGAGATTTTTTTTTTGGATGTTCGTTTTAGTTTTTTCCCCCTCTTTTTCTTGGGGGCCATTTGAGTACCACGTTCTTTGTGTCCTTTCATTATTTCTCATTCCTGTATTCGCTTTTTCTTGGACGTTGCTACTTTCCTGTGGTTTCCCTAGCAGTCTGTGCGACCGTACAAACCACCACACAGGCGACGGTGGTTTTGTGCCAAATTTATACGGACCAAACCACTGTGGAAACCACTGTCCCAACGATCCCACATTTTTAACGGAGCTTGCGGCATGGTGGTTTGTATAATGGCAACCGTTAAAACGACCATAAAAACGACTGCTCCAGTGAGCTTTCAGCCCGGTCGGTTCGTGAACGAACGACCAACCAAACTACCGAAAAACCAACCATATCACCATAATCGCGTATGCCGGTGGTTACATTAGTGACATCCGACCGAACCACTACAAAAAACACCACCGCAGAATTTCCAGACAACCGACAGAACCACCCCAAGTACCACCGTCACCGAAAGACTGTATCCCGTTCGTTTTTTGATCGAATCACCAGCTTAACGACCGCGAGAACTATCGTTCGATTTCGGCTCGTTCCCGCAACTTGGAATGCACGATCGGAAATAATAGATGGCATTAAAAAATGCCTTTGACTCATCGCATCATTTCTGATTAGGCATTTCAAGCTTGACCGGCCGTTAGCGGATACAATGCTCACGTCCTAACATTTTTTATTAGCCAACATAATGGAGAGGTACCTTTTTTTACAAAATCAGCAATAATACATAATAATTAGCATGTTATCAATACTAGGAACGTAAAACGTACGTGCTTATTTATATAGATGAGAATAAACAATGAATGATGTCTTGAAATGTTGAAAACGTAAGAATAATGAATCACATGTAATAAACACTATTGTCACGACTTTCGCGTGAAACGTTGTTCGTCAGTACCTCTGCTTCATCCAAATAATCGTTTATAATTTTTCTTGATTATGTGGAACGGATCGGCTTCAGGCTTTACTCCGCGCTGCATCAGTAATTTCTTGGTGACGATCATGTCGGCGTACAAATTCGGCTCTTGCAATTTCAGCACCTTGCGCCACTCGCTATTTTCTGCAACCGCGATAACAATATCGATTATTGCCAATTATTCATGCAACTATTATTGTTAATAAATTGCATTTTAAAAAATTTAAATAATACTCACCACAATACGGTGTTTTCGCACACTTGGCCAGTAGTTGATCAACTTTGACGATTTTCTCCGACTTCAGAAGACAATACATCCTTACCTCGGCGATTTTGTCAATATCCCACCTTTATAATTGTTTCAACATAATGCGCGGGCACTTTCGTAAAAAAATTCAAATTTTTAAGAGTTTTTGTTCTTACCTGTACAGTTGTTCACATCCGGTTTCTTTACTTTTGGAACTTGGTACCATATACTTGTGAAATATATAATCTACGACTCCTTCAGGATATTTGTTGTTAGACAAAACCTGGATGTTGCTTTTGTTTATTCCGTTTATTGGCATCTTCAGAATTTTAGCGACGCTCATCATTTAGATCAAAGTATCGTGTTCGTATTCAATCTTTAGTGCCCAAATTTTACCTGCGGGCGTATAGAAATGAAAATAATTATCAATTGGTCAATACGAAATTGACTCATATACGTATTAGAAGTTATATGTTGTACTGACCATCAATGATAGCGAAGCGATCTGGCGTCAGAATCTCGTGAAGCTGAGCCGTTGATAAACTCGTTTGTTCCGTTAGCTCCTCCCATGTGTACAATGAACGAGCGTAGTTGTTTTCATCGGACGGATACAAATTTTCTAGAAAAGTCAGGAGTCGATTTACCGAACACATGCACTCCCTGTTTTCATCGTCGCTCGTTATGACGTTCAGCTTGGCTGGTGTTTCACGCGTCAAGTTCTCACGTCGATTGCATCTTTGTCGATTTTCATCGAACGAAGCTAACACTTGCCGCTCGTCCTCGTCTCTTTCCGCTCCGCTGTCAAGTTCCTCACTCTCATCGCTGCTGTGACTTGTTATGATCCTCCTTCGAATCGGTTTCAAGACGCGTCTCTTTCCTTTCAGCATTGATGTTGTATTGTTCTTCCTCACTTTGAACTTATCAGTGTTCCTGTACCTTTCGTATTTTAGCGAATGTGATAACCATTCGTTTAGTTTCCGTTCCACATTACAATTCTTTGTATTGTCCAATTTATTAATCGCTTGCAGTAGGTAACAGCTCTCTGGAAGTAAATGTTTACAAACGTTCAAATAATTACATAATTTCATTTTCAGTATTATTAGAACCCCGAAAAACACCATAAATGGTGTACAAAAAGTTGAGACAAGTACATTTCCTTGAGTCGTTTTGTCTATCCTCACAAAAAGATGTCAAACGCAAAAATTTGTCAATTATTTCCTTAAAAAAATTGTCAAACCTAAATAGTTATAAAATAAATCCTCACAAAAAGTTCTCAAATAAATTCAAATCATCCAACTCACAGTTGTCAAGTACACCCAGCATTTTTTATTGCTTAAATTGTTCATTAACCGTTTATAAGTAAGTCATAACTTACCAAAACGTCTTGAAACGGGACTTAAGGACTTAATCTAAAAAATTATTGGTTTAAAAATTGTTATTGAAAAAAATTCGCATTGAAAAAAATTACTCGAGGCACTACCGTGCCTCTTAAGGAGTTTCGGTACACCTATTGAAAATGCTGCCATCAACTCAATTTTTTTAATAAGTGACAAATATATAAAACGTGAACTGCTCAAATTTCAAGTCGTTTTTGTAAAAATAATTTTCGAAAATTTGGCTTATACACGAGAGTAAATGGGAGCAATATTTGTTTGAGCTGTCAATTCCATTAAAATACTACCACTCGCATAAAATTCATGTCAGATCTTTATTAAATCATTAATATGACTGTCAACAAATTTGAATAGGTTCGTCCATCTGGTTTATTAGTTACAAGCCAAAACAAAAGCTCACTATCCACGGGTATAGCGCACGAACGGTCAGACTCTCTTTTGTTTTACGCATGCCCCGCTCACCGCGCGCCACCGCACCCTCGTTTCCGCTTATTCCCCGTCATCGGTCTGTACCGAAACTCCTCAATATACAGTGTATTAATGCCGGTGTACTAATGTCCGTCCTTACTTTTCAACTTGTCGCGATCGTCGTCGGTCACGAGTACGTAACCGTTTGTTACCATCCTTTTGTCGAGCGTTAGTTCCAATCGTTCGCTTTTGGTCCACATCCCGAGAACCAACTTGTTGACTCGTTTTCTCATCGACGTCGCGTCGGCGGCTTCAAGCGTATAAGTAGTATATGGACCACTCTGGAGACCCTCACTCCTATCCCTACTCCTATCCCCTCCACTTTCCCCCCGCGTCGGAGCCTCTTTCCGAGCGTGGTGGGGTTTGTGGTGGGGAGAGGTGGTGGGGGGAAAGAGTTCTGAGGGTTCGCCAGAGTGGTCCGATTATTATCATTATTTAAATAATAATAATAATCCATACTTTTTTTCTCTTTATTTAATTTATATACATTTTCACTTAAATATAGGTAATGCTTCTATATAATGAGACAAGGATTTATCTTTTACGGAGTATAACAGTTTTAACGATGTGATCCAAATGATGTATCAATAGATTGTCAATTAGTGCTGTTTTTGTACAAATAGGTAATTCGTTATATGAATTATTCGGTGTTGTTACTTTTTGGGCAGCTCTCTCGTATTTTCGCACGCTTTGTGCGAATATTACGGCGTATGCAGCTCGTTGTAAAAACTGATATTTCTGATGCTATTGCGTGTACAAGAGAGTCTCTGCAAATTGCCACTTCGTTGCAAACACGATGAAGCCACGGAATATTTCTGTTTATACTGGCCTGTAATAATGTCAGTATAATGAATTGTTCTTTTGTAAAACAAAATATCGGTAATGAGCGATATGTAGGGTCCACACACTCTTCTTCTTCTTCCTCCTCTACCATGTTGAAACGGTTTTGAAAATCGTGCCAAGAAGAGCCATCCAGAGTTAAGCAACCATGAATATAACATTTGAAGCTAATCACAGGCCCTATCGTACCACTCCGAGAAATATCTATGCCCATCCACACAGATTTCGTCCCCTAATTATTTAGCTTATATGCGAACGGCACCAGCAGCGATCGTAGATTCTCGGCACGTTTCGCATACATCGCAGGACTGAATGATTTGTTGACGGTTTGAATCCCAAATTATTGAATTTTGTTCCGCGATATTGCACCGCCAGATTATGTTCACGGGCCGCGGCTATCAGCTGTTGAAATAGTTGAGCGTCTGCTTCGAACAGCTTGACGAATATGGCTGGTAGGAAACAAGCAAATGCGTTTTCTACGTCGATGACGATACGTGAACCCCATTTAGTTTGAACCGTTCTTATATCGTTGATATTGTAGACTTTTTCGAGCTATAGCTCTGATAATTTTTTCATGGGTAGAAAGGCTGCCGTTTGACCCACTTTGTTGATTCGTGCGAAATCCATCGTAAATAATGAGCTCGTGAAATTTTCGTGTTAAAGAGATAAATCGCGATCTCGCTTGTATCACCGTTTTGATAGATGCAATGTCTTGTAAAAACGCTTCTATTCGCCGTTTTAATTTGCGTCGTTCAATTTGCATACACCTCAAATGAGAAAAGGTTTTACTTTGATGTGTGACTACGGTTTGATCGCGAATGATGGTTGTTCTCCAGGGTCTAACTTATACTCTGCAGTCGCCCCTCCACTACACCTCCCCCACTATAAAGATTACTTATATATTAGAAATAACAAAGACAAAAGGAAATCTGATCGTCTACATATGATACCCTATAAAGATTACTCATTTTCGTCGACACAACAGAAGACAAAAATAAATTTTTTCATACCGATTCGAAGAAGAATCGATGGTTTGATGCACATGCCGCTTAAAATATGATAGTCGCTAAAAGTGACTTTTGTACCCAAAGAATGCTGACTCCAAGGCGCATTGTCGCAGTTCAAGGATAGGTAAAAAAAAATAAAACGTGAAAAATTTCAATGCCAAATTTTATTTCTTATTATTATTATTATTAAAATCTTATTATTATTAAAATCTTATTATTATTATTAAAATCTTATTATTATTATTAAAATTTTATTATTAAAATTAGATTCATTATTGCCGTACACGGGAACAACAGTTCTGTAGACAGTGTAAGTTTTTATGATTGAAATTATTTGTACCACCGCCACCACCAACCGCAGAGTCCATATTGAAAACTTTGCCCCGAGGCTTAGACTTTTCGCGTTTTTTTATATACGCATTATAATAATCATTCACTGTTTTATCGTTTCGGGATAAATAATCTGAAAATACGCTTCGAAACTTATTAATATCATTAATACTAATATTAATTATTATTATTAATTATTAATACATTAATAATAATAATATTATTAATACCAGTGAAGCCAGTAGACATATAATGAAGAAACATAATGCAATACTGTCCGCAACACTGCGAATCTGGACCCTGAAGCTGAGTAGCGTTGCATCGGAAAAGCTTGCAGTTTCTTAGGAGGCGGATAAGATGCTGCGGGACGATTGGAGGGATCCCGTAGCTTCCAAAGTATCGTCCTTCTCCAGTTCGATTGACGTACATGGCGACCCAGTGGGATCCGGGCAATTTGTGGCCATCGGTATCAACGACAAAAGCTGTCGGCCACGTCCACACCTTCGGGATACGATCAGCTGGGTATACGCCTATCGTGTGGTCTGGTATGTTCCGCAAGGCCTGCAGAATTTCTAGACTGTTCATAGCAGCCTGAAGCAGAAGGTTTCTTTTTATTCTCCTCGCGAGGCCCGTCTAAGCTCCAGCTCGTGGTCATTCTATATTCCCATAAGGAGTCGATGCGATCTTTATGACACAGCCAATCTTTTATTTGTTTCGCATTATTCAGCGCACATTTGTACGTGAGATTGTTATGTAGCGATCCGTGGTATATGCAACGAGTGTCGTCCCGAAGAAGATAGCGGAAGAGGATAGCCTCCTCCTCCTCCTCTAAATTTATAATGAAGCAACCTGTAAGCTGCGCCAGGTACTCTGATTTTATTGAATCCCTTGTGAATATTCGATCAGATTGTTCCGCAATATTTTTCAAAATTGATTCCATATGTTGCGACGTTGTATCGCCCTCACGCCATTTTGAACCATGATGACTTCTAGTCAACTAGGAATTCTGACGCTTCAGCGCCGGTGATAGATCCTCATTATCGTGAGGTGAAGACACAAGCCAATGAGCGGTGTACGGCCCGTGTAGGCAAATGATCGCAACTTCTTTCGGCACAAAACGATCGTTTTTATCTCGCAAACCCTGTATATCGATTGCGATATTCATGATGCTTAATCGTTGCTCTCTCTGATAAAACTGTTCAGCTCTTTGTGTCACGAAGACCCTAGCTTGGCGGATACACATTCTGTTGACTAACCGGAAAAGTCAACGATTACTTGTCTGGATGAGTCAATCTCCAACACATTATCATACTTGGCGTACACAATTCAATTTACCGTTGATGCGAGAGCCTTTTCGAATCGTACTTCTATTCTAACACTACCGTGTTTTACCCAATTCCAATGAGTAATGCTGTTTGCCGATAAATCGGGCGTAAGATCAGACGCGGAGGCTACCCCTTCGGGGTAGGCCTCCCGTGAAATACAATTACCTTCATTGAGAAAGTGAATACCCGTTCCGGAGAACAGAGTATGATACGCGTCTACGTAAAGTTTCGATTTTGTAAAGTCTGGCTGCAGAGCCTTTGACGGTATTTGCATACCATCCACATACAACGATAGATAATTGATTTCATAATTTTTAAAATTAAACGGGTTTTTATCGAGGCAGCCGTTGAACGCATTATTATCGATGAAACCAATGATGATACGTTTTGGTAGCTGGCCGAGGATTACATTATCGAGAGTTTCGCCATGTACTTCGCTATGCATGGATATAGCCTTTACCTCCACGCGTGTCAGGAGGTATTTTTCCGTAGCTTTACACAGAGTTCTTGCATGTGCTAAAAGTATACCAGGTGCTATCTTGGCGCGACGTACGAGAAGCGACGCCTCGACAATATGTATTTTATAGTCTGCCGTCCCGCTCATAAGGCAAAATGAATTATTCGTGCGTACGAGTCGCAGACGCATTTCAACACCGTTCAATAAGAATCTCACTTGATTAAAGACATCGCAGTGAAGATGACCGAGGAGATCAATAGTTTTTTCACTGCTAAGAAGGTCTCTGCGGCTAATAAGCCCACCGTTAGCTGTATCCATATCTTCCATTTTTCCCGGTGTATCGGCGAACCAGAGCACAGTCGTAACATGAGAGTTTTTTGCGCCGTCTCCATAATTTAGCAGTGTTTCAATGTATGCTCTGTATGCATACGCGTTATTCGGGGGCGGTACAAGTTTCTGATTGAAAAACACATCTACTTGATTAAACATTGAATGCATCAGATTATTGACGGAGCCTATTTTAATCGCTGAATCAGGCTTCTCAGCCAGACACTGTATTTGAACGCGCATGCTTCGCATGGTGTGAACAAGATCAATGTATTCATCACCCTGACCAGGTACCACAAACTCAATTGGTGAATCATCCGTTAAAGATGAGATCGGTTTGCAGTACACCCATTGTGTTCCCTCGATGGTGGTTTGTGTAGGAGGCAGTGTAAATAGCTCGAGCTCTGACTTTAAACACTCGCAAGAGTGTGTGTGTAAGAAAGCCATATTTACCCTCTCTCTCTCTCTATGCGAAAATATCAGCCACCGTTCGTAGAGCCTTCCCCTTCTTGGTTGTCCTTCTCTATTTATCCTCCTCTTTGCCGTAGCCCGCTTTCTCGGTTTTCTCGACGAAGACGTAGCTTTCTTTCTTTTTTTCACACTATGGATACGTCGCACACCGCGGCCTGAAATGGAATGCCGAGATCGATTAATTTTTGCCATTTTATAGCCAGAACCCTTCATGAGCGTATCAATTTTTTCCTCTGCCTTTCGCTTCAGATTTTCGCCAGACTCGCGTAGACGCGTTTTGAACGCTTCTCTTGGCCGTACACCATTGTCCATTATATCGGTGGCAACATTAACACCGGCACGCAGAGCCTCTGTGCCGACAGCCCGAGCTCCATTCTTCAGAAGAGGTATAATACGGCGGTATTGCGACGACTTCTCTAATCCGTACGCTTGAACTGTAAGTCACCGTCAGCGTCCCGTACTCAAATGGCGTATAGGCTGCCCAAACTCATCCCTTATATCGATATCGATCCATCTGAAGTTTGTATGAAGCAGAGGTACGTACCGTGGTGTCGAGAAACCTCTAATCTTCACAGAGCCGTAATTGTTGCTATCAGCGGTATAAGATGGTACAACACGTAACAGAGGTGCATGCACATCACCGGTAATGTAGGGTTCACAAATATCCGTATAAACGAATAACATATCGGGGATAGCATTAGTTAGGCTGGCAGGTCGTGCGCCTGTATATCCAACATCTCTGAATGCAGGCGGGAGCGCCACACTGCCGGGTGTGGTAAATCCTAAAATCTTGTTGAGCCTTGGTGAGAAATGGAAAGCATGAATTAAATTTTCGCAAGAATCGCAGATACGAGTCACTTGGACGTAGCCATTGCGAGCGCGCTGAAATAGTAAATGACCAGCAACACCCTGTAGTTCATTTATTACTTCGAGCAATGAGTCTATACTCTTATATACACCAGGTGGAACATACACGCAGCTCTTTTCAAAGTCAATAGCAGAATCGTGAATACCCGGTTGTACTTCATATGGTGCGGTCTTGATGAAGTTCTGCTCGTCTTCCTGAGGTATATGCAGAATCGTCATGGGTATATGTATTTCTGTAAGTCCAACGGCCCACTTGCCTTGCAAAGATACGCGTTGTGGCAATCGTGTGGTATAACGATTTGTCGTATTTTCCGGGTAATATTTCATACTGCTGTTGCTCGGTAAAACGATATAAAATTCGTCTCTCATCGTGATTTTTTATTTCTTTCGGTAATAGTACGAACTCTCGATAACTCGGCCTCGTAAAAAATGCCGTCAATATCTTCGCCGTGAAGATCGCGTGAAAAGTTCACCGTCGGCCAACTTATCGTCGATATGCGATGAATTTTGAACAGTTCGCTGCTCCAGCCGCTCTCGTAACCTTTTGCAAAGGCTGCATTTGCGCTACTGATTCGTACAACATCACCGATCCCGTATTTAGGGATGTGTTCTCGCTCCGACTCCTTGTATCGCTGCATCAAATTAGCACGAGCTTGAGCTGCAGTGGCAAGAGTCACCGTTACCGGGGCCATTTTTATGCTGCTATGCCGGGCATTATTATATGCAGACACTATATTTTGCAGCACATTGATGTATCGCTTCGCGCGAGTATACGTAAAGTATCGCCACATTCTTTCTTTCAATGTTAGATTAAATCTTTCCACAATTGCGGCTTTTATATCAGGATTCCGCGCAGCTCGAAATCTTTCTTCTTTAGGAGCTCTTGAAATGCAGCACCCATAAATTCTTTGCCTCGATCCGATTGCAGGCATACGGGTGATCGGCTATTAGTGGATTTTTGCGTGAGTATCCGCGTAAAAGCCTTAGCCACAGACGCAGCAGTCTTGTCGCGTAAAGGCTTGACCCATGCATATTTACAGAGCACATCTATGACTACGAGGAGATAGGTATGATCATCGTTGTAATCTTTGATCGAGCGAACGTCTACGAGATCAGCCTCCCAGACATCGTCAATATTACGCACGCCGTAATGGCGTCGTGGAAATCGATGTTTTACCGGACGATGTTTCGTGTAAGCATCCTGTGTCTTCAACCACTGCACGGTCTTTTCGCTAGAAATTTTTTTTCGCGTTGCACGTAATAATTTTGCAGCGCCCGAGAACGATGCTTCGTGGGAGGGATTATAGTACAGCTTTTCCAATGTTTTCATGGTTTAGAGTTTTAGGTTAGCCCAAATTACACGATTATTCTTCTTCTTTTTTCACTGGCCAGCGCCTGTTTGCTCCCTCTCAAAGGTACTGAAGAGCTCATAAATACTGGGATCGGTGGATTCGTCGCTGCTGTGATTGGCTCCCGCGTCGCTCAACGACAGGTCGTGGGAGTGCACAGGTATTTTTCTTTTTTTCCGAAAAGGCGTCGAGGTGGGCACATCGGACCTCCACAGATCCTGGTTTCCAACAAACTCGCGTGGAATTTTTGCCGCTTTTAAAAATCCTGCAAATGCATGACGACCCGCCGGCGTTGAGATTTTCTTCGCGCGCACAGCATCGTTTATAAGATCGACAATATTGCAGTCCTTGATTTCTCTGCAGGCAATGGAGACAGTGCCTGTAGGATCCCAGCAAAACTTTGTTAATGGTACAAGGCGTAAACGACTGAGCAAGAGTTTTGCTTTGTTGCCATGTTTTGTCGGGACACTCTCAACGATCACAGAGTCGTTTATGCGTGGAACTTCAGCGCCATTTCCACTATTCCCCTCCTCCTCTATAGGTGCCGTAATGTAATCATCGTTTTTTGCGAGTGCACGATGCTGCTGCGCTCGCTCATTATCGGCAAAATGGAGATAACGCTGCAACACCGCGAAATGCGCCGACCACTTTTGCCTCTCATCCTTGTACGAATTAGACTTCAAAATATCGTTCATCTCAGTGTCCAATCTACACAGTGTCGTACCAAGGGGTTGCACTGTTTGCTGCTGTATTCGTTGAACAGATTCCGTTTGTCGATTATTCTATACGCCTATATGCCGAAGATTCTCTTCAGGCACGACCACCATTTTTCTCGCATGCTCCATTATCCGCTGCCGCCGATCAAACGTGACAAGAGCGTACCCAGTACGGGGGCGAGCAGCAGCGGTAGGAACCCACCGTTTTGAACCACAAAACGTTTCTTGCTCTTCCAACTACCGCTTTTCGCAGCTAGTCATCGAAGAATAGACGCGTGGCGACGCAACTTTTTTCTTTGTTCAGGCTTCAGAGGAACGTTACCACGTAGAATGTTTAACGCACACTCGCAAGTACAACGAATTATTCGTGGATCGGCTTTACGCAAAACGGCGTCTCGCTGCTCCTTGTCGAGATGCTGGAGTGCGTGCAATATTGCAACGTGCTTCTTGCAGAGAGAGGACCTGCTACCCGCTATCACAGCCGCAAGACTAGTACTTCTCCGGCTGTGTCGGTCCTTTTTAACTTTTTTCGTGGCACGTAAACGAAATGCTGTGGGTCATCGGGGAAAATACACGTGCGAAATCTACAGTTATCGGGAGTCGATTGTTTCAAGTCCAAGAGCAGATAACCGTGTGGTTTGCTCGTCGCGTCGTAATAAACTTCCTGCAGAAATTGGGGGTTTTCGGGGTCGATCTTGCGGATTTTTAAAAACTACTATATCATCAAATCGTCAATAATTATAAGTTTTGCACGCGGATCGTTTGCATAATCCGAGGCTTGTGGTAAACCTTCGTGAAACTCTATCGAAGAACCGTACTCCATATACGCCTGTTGCCACTCGGAATAATAGAAAATAATTCGTTGAAACGGTTCACTATTCAAATGCGAAATGAATTCCGAAAACTTTTTCACAAAGCATGTTTTACCGCAGCCCGTGGGCCCGCAAACCATCGCCGATGTTTCCACCGCACATCCATTTTTGCGAATGAGCACAATCTTCGTAATAGCTGAAACATTTATAGGGTTCGAAAAGACGAATATACGTAAAAACATAAAGTTTTATTTATATACATTATTTACAAAGTAGTGCGATGTCTATATCTATATACACTATTCTATATAACCGTAAGGAGGAGTGCCATATTCGCCATCTCGTCTCCGTTTGACGCTCGATGGCTTGCATGATTTTGTTTTAGGACGTGTGACGACCTGATGAAATGCCGTGCGTCGTATAGCGTCATACTTTAGCACAACAGGCTCGTCTCTCTCACCGGTTATAAAGGAGCGCACTGAGTTATAATTAATTAATCCCTTGTTCGCAAAATTAAGCGTTATCCCTTTTACTTAACATACTTCTTTTTCCTCTCCATTGGGAGTGCATACGATAAAAGAATAAAATTTGGTCCGCCTGAAATGAAACTTCTAATATAACTACCTTCCCTATAAGAACTCAGCTCGTCTTTGAGATCCCCTAAGAGCTGTCCCGTTGGAGGCTCGTACTCGTCTTTTTCTTCGTGCGATACGTAAATTACGGAATCGGTATCGCAGTACAAAGCACGACGACCCAGCCGCTCTAGGTAACTATAAAGTTTCAGGCGGGCCTGGGCTGTGGTGTATGCTGCTACTACGGCGTTCGCTATGCTGGATGGTCTAACAGCGTCACTGATTTTTATGTAGCTTACATACAATATTTCGTTATTTACGGGTAAAATACCCGTGATCTCGTGCTCAGGGCTAGTCAATAGTTCCATAAGTTTTTTACGCGTCGAAACTATTTCTGTCTGCGGTAGATTTTCCCGCTGCCCAAACTTCCCTCAAATGAATTAAGGCACAGCTTTGCGACAGATCGCAACCCCGGATTTTTAGCTGTAGAGTCGCGATTTAGCTTAGTTCCTTCCGATCGTTCGAAATCGGCTATATAGAGGTCTTGCGCGGCATTATCTTCGGAGCAATTGTCGGGCTATCCACTGGCTTCTTGTTTGATTTTTAAAAACGTGTTAATGTATTTGACAAAATGCCTCCCTGTCTGTGTATCGCGATTGGACTGCGTCGTTTCATATTGCCAAATTTCAGTCATGACTTCTGTACCCACACGACACGGCTTTTCGCAACTCGTCGACAACCCATGTACCCTTGAACACGCGCTCTACAGGATTTTCGTGTGTACATACACCCTGATTCATAATCTCACAGCAGCTGCGGCATAGAGCAAATAATAATCGATTATGCATACGCACTGGTAATACGGGGTGGTAAAGATTACGAGGCGGCAATACGGTACATTTTACGAGACCCTCAACGAGAGCGAGATCGGTGTTATCAGGACCTGTCAATTCCATGCACTCGTTACCCACGTATACTTTCGGATGGCCCACGGGATATTTACCGAACTTACATATATATGGGTACAGAGAGCAAAGTCTACATATCGAATTTGTTCCGTAGCGGTAACGTCATAGAGCGTAACCATGTTTTCTGTCCGTCCGCCGAAAAAAGCATCACGCGGATTGAGAGGCTCTGCTGTAGCTAAAGGGTTATCTTGCAGGAAAGTCCTCATCTCGGCTGTCGAATTGAACAAGCGATCGTAATCACACTCCCAAATTTCCGTGAGCAAATACCCTCCCGTTCGAATCCTCTCAGTTACAGCAGTAGTTCTCTTGAAACGCTCGTGCATGGATATTCCATCGCTTTGTCGGTTGTCTCTGTTTGTGGGATAGCAACGTGGGCAACCGTGCCAGTAGCAACCGTGAAACTGCAATACATGCGCCCCGTTAGGAGTCTCGTAGTACCCGTCTACCAAGAGATTTTGAGGTATTCTGCATTCGCGTGTTCGGCCCGCATGAATAATACGAACACCCAGTGAGTGCTCTATCCAGAATAGCCATGAAACCGCTTTTTTCGATTGATTTTGCGCCCATCTGTATCCCGCCGTGGGTATAATGCCTATTGAATTATCTTTCAAGAAGTTTTTTCGAAAAACTCTGAAGCAGGCTGATGCTATTGTTGTACTTTCATCAAACGGGCAGACGCGACGGCTGGTAATGAACATATTGCGAAAAGCCATACACGCACGTCGTAAAATCGTGACATCTGTCTTACAATAGCTGATAAGCTCTTCCGAAAAAACGAATACGTAATTTTTGTCGTTTGTTTCGCGATACCGATCGAGAAATTTCCGGCGCTCATCGGCGCGCATCGTGTCCGGAGAATAATGCTCGAGAGGCGGCAATTCGCCTACGTAATTTTGATTTTCCGGCCGGTTAAACAAATGTGGAAAAGTGCCTTTAACGATAGCACCAGTAAGCCCGAAGGCTTTCGGTAAACCGCTCAGAGGCATATGGAAATAATTTAGACTGTCGAGAAATACGAGCTTTCCGACGCGCATCGTAATAATTTTTGTACCGTTCATGATTAGTGTGGAGAGCTGAGTTTTTTTCTCTTCGATGGAATGACGCAGGATGAATTGAGCGTCGAAACCCCCTGCATTATGAGCGATACAAGATGGTACGCGAAAAACCTTCGAGCGGTTGCATGGCTAATTCGACAAGCTGGGCTACGGGGCTGTGACTAAAGACAAATTCGTGTTCCCCGCAATGCTCGCACGGTTAGGTTATAGAGTCGTTAACACAGCAAAACGTGCAAATGTGCTGTGCCACGCAATGATTTGGTTCGTGTACAAGGATAGTCGCATCACCCGTGACAGGTGTGCTCTGCTGTGTTTCAAAATCATAAAAAATGAATAGTATTTTTTTCAAATCTGGAGTACTTCGAATCGGTTTCATGAAACACAAATGATTATTCGGTTGATCGGAATTGCACGTTTTGCAGTACCCTACTCCGCATTTATGCTTCTCTGATTTTTCCAAAGGCCTTATTGCTCGAAAGCAGCTCCGGCATCGTTTCAGAGCTTCACAAACGCTAGGCTTTCTACGCCTCATGGTCACGATCGGCTCCTTATGCCTCTGGAAGCAGTCCTCTCCGAAAAAATCGCGATTGCACGCCTCACATCTGATTATATCGCGCGAGCGCGTATTGCACGCCTGCAGCCCCAGCATCGAGGACATTTTTTCTTTGAACATCTATGATCGAGTCGACGATATGCTGTGTTACACGAGGAACAAAAATCTCTACTGCCAACAGCTGCTCTGAGATTGAGAATAGGCTCGAAATGATGTGAACACTCGTAATACAATATATGCAGGGTGTGCTGAATTGTGCCTATGCTGTTCAGAACACCCTGTCTCCCGTCAAATAGAGGCTCCTCCCCGCGACCTAAAGTTAAAAACTCGTAAACGACAATTGCTAAGCCTTCTCGTGCCAAATAATTCTGATAGCGAGCAATCTCATATACGCCGCAACCTTTTACAGGTACACGACCATTTGCTTCTCTTGTAAGTTCCAGCGCTGCCTGTTTTTGTACAGGCACCTTAACCTTTTCGCTCCGGGACTGGTCCATACATGGACCAGCACTCCGAGTGGTGACTTGTCATAAGAAGTTTATTCATTTAAGTTATGAAATTCAGCTAAAATTCGAGGTCAATTTTAAAGGAAAAATCCCCGGAGCGAAAAGGTTAATATGCCTAATATGTACGTTGCCATTTATCATGGAGGTTACCCGACGGTATTTCTCCTCGTTCTGCGTATGCTCGGGCTGCTACCAGTGAACGAGGTACACAGATTGTCGGTGTTTCGGATCGGAAGAATTGTCTTGCGATGCCTTCGTGTGTGAGACCTTTGCGACCGCGCCCTTCGACCCCCTTGACAGCGCACATTTTCATCGTGCACGATTCATCGATGTTCAAAGATGCTTCTCTTTGTGCCACGCTGCTTATCAATTCCCAAATATCTTCGAATACATAATCTCGGGCCGGTCGGAAAGATAACTACCCGGGCCCGTGCGGCAAGCTATTCGCTGTAAACGAAACGCCTACATAATTGCCACCCTCGCAGGAGCTCATGATGTGCGTTAAGAGGTCGCGAAATGCACCGTTGAGCCAGTCTCCCACGCTAACTCCGGAGACCGGCTGACGAATTCGCAACGACGTTTCACGCCCCCGTATTTTTAAACGCTTGAAGTACCTCGTGTAATCACCGATGATCTCAAAATGCTTTCCTGGCGGGTGTATTTCATGGAGTGGCTCGCTCCTTGCTGCAGTACGCTGCCTGCCTGACCCACTTTGCAGCTCTGGAAAAAGAGGCATGTATTAGATTCTAGAGCTGATTAATATGAAATTATTAAATTTTATCAATATTTGTACCTCTCGCGCATCATAGTACTGCTTGAATAGTTCGATATCACCACTCAAACAAAGATGCTGACGAATACCCTGTTACAAAAGGACCCACTTACTTACATGCTTAATCAATTTTTCATATATAAGAAAAATTATTTACCAGAGTCGTCAGCAGTCACGAGAATTTTAAGCCATTCGTCAGCTCTTTGAAATGCTATTTCCTCATCTCTCTTGTTCTCGATCGGATACTCCCACAGCTGATTTTCGCGATGGTCAAAAACATCATCAGGCTTAAAGGCTGGGTTTGTTCGTCGTCCGGAATGGCATAGACCTGATGGGCCTGGTACAGCAGCGTCTGGTACCCTCTCCCTATCTAGGCCCTCTGGATAAATTTATAATTTAAAATTGACGCCACACCAATTTTTTTTTTATTTTTTATTTTTTTGCACCTTAATTTCAACTTACGTTCGAAAATCGACGAATTAGTAAATATTTCCGAAGGATGCTCGATGCTGGAAACAGTACTCATAAGGCTGCTCATCATTCAGCACGGTGCATGACAGGTGCTGACTCGTTACGTTCCTCTGCTGGCATGCTAATTCCACAGCACAAGCCCCCTCTATAAGAGCTGCTTCTTCATTTGGCGATGCATCCAAGAGCTGTCGATATACTATATGAGGCGCACAACCATTTAAAATAATGTCCCTCTTAATAGAAGTACTGCTTTCAGCTCATAATTTTTCCGGTAAACGAACCGCGTTAAAATTCCATATAAATGTTTTCTCTTACGATGATAATGTAAGGAGAGAGAGCTCTATATCAATTTAATAAGACAGAGTAAGAGGAGATTGGTGAATAAGAATACATTTGTTAAATATATCATGTTGAAATTCGTAAAATATTTTTTCTAACAACAACAGGCTCTCTGTACCACTCTAATGAAAGAGAGGGACAGCGAGAGGTAGAGAGTGCGGAACCACGCGAAGCATAGCACAAAGAGTAGAGCTCGATAAATAACGATTGTCTCTGCTTACGCAAACAGGTGCTCTGCATCGTGCTCATGAAAAAGAGCGAGAGAGTGAGAGAATGGCGAAGAATGCGGAACCACGCAAAGCATGGCACAAAGAGTAGAGTTCGATAAATAGGGTTTGACCATACTATCGTAATAACAGCCGTGAAAATATTTTTTCAATACGCTTTAAGATCCATACCGCTTTAACGAGAGAGAGAGAGAGAGAGAGTGAGCGAGAAAGAAGAAATTGATCAATAAGAATACTTTTTGAATATTTCACGTTGAAATTCGTAGAAATTTTCTAACGATAACAGAAGCTCTGTATCGCTTTCATGAAAAAGAGCCAACGAGAGGTAGAAAGCGAGAGAGACAAGGAGCGGTAGAGAGCTCGGGACCACGCGAAGCATGGCACAAAGAGAAGAGCTCGATAAATAAGGCTTGCCCGTGCTAGCGTAATAATGGTATCGTGAAAAAAAATTTCAATACGTGCTGGCGTAATAATGGCGTCGTGAAAAGATTTTTCAATACAGTTTAAGTATTACAACTATACATGATTATTTTTTATGATAGAACAGAACTTACTTCTGATTTCATCGACAATACCGCGGACACATGGCGCGTTTTCCAATCCTCGACGATGCAGCTCTTCACACGCACACGCTAGCACTTGTTGACCATTTAGTATGCCTCTGTTGTAGGTTGCCACTATGATCCGCAAGGGCGCCCACCATACAATATATTTGAGGCGTCTTATAAGTCTATCGCCCGATAATGGATTTAATTCGTTGCACCATTGCTCGTTACACCGACAACGAAGCTGAGAACTATGTAATATGGCCAAACGCAAAAGATTTAATATACACTCGCGAAGTGCTAGATCTGCCATGATTGATAACGATACGTGATAATTCCCTGCTGGATTGAGACTGATTAACATTGCATCTTGTTCTTTCCATATAAATACTTAGCGCTAGCGCTAGCCTTCTGAGCGAATTTACTTATTTACTTAAATTGCAGCGCCATCAAAAATCGATGCCCCTTGCGGCACAACAACATGCATAATGAGGTATCAAGATATCAAGATATCAAGATATCGAGATCTCACCACATATGTATATAAGCATTCCAAATGCTCTCATTGTTTCAATGTAACATTATATGGTGAGGCTCTGATCAAATTTTTTAAACAACGACTTCTTCGAAAAGCGCAACGAAGTGGAGACCGCTTAGCTTTGATATGCATTTTAAAACTTAATATCATTTTTAAAAAAATATACTTTTAAAAACAAGAAATAAGCGGTTGGTCTCAATAATTTTTTTAAGTCTTAATGGGTCTTGAGGCCTAAATATATTGAAATTATATTACTATAAAGAGCATGAAGTACGAAAACACATTAAATAAAGAATAAGGAGAGATTCGCAGCAATGAGCAAAGAAGGCATGCAGTCTGCTGATGCTCCGCTGATGGTGCGTTTCACGCACCTCGAGACATCAAGAAATCTCGTAGTGTTATACCCGAATACTCGGTGTACATCGAAAAATATAAAAAAAGCCCGCTATTGCTGCGATAGAATGATTCGAGGCCTGGAAAAAGATATGCATACAGAAAGAGAGAGAGAGAAAGAGAGACAGAGTTAGCGAATATTCGCACAAAGAGGAGAGCTCGATAACTATGCTCGTGATCTCAGCCGTTCCTCTTTGCTTACCCTCGAGCTCATATCTCTCTCTCCAAAATTTTTTTTTTCAAGTCCGATCAAATTTTCTTACATACCTCTAATAGGTCTTATATCATTTTCATGAATCATTGTGATATCGATACTCGGTATTCGTCAAAACAAAGTAAACCTTGGCGTGCGCAAACTAGCTGTCATCCTCTATTCCAAAGAATATGATTTATGGATTTGGCTTGCATTTTTTTTATAAAATATTATTCTTATGCATATGCTGCTCTTCGAAAGAATGGGTTGTATATATATACTAGGGGGGCTTAGCCCCCCTGCGCGCTTCGCGCGCCAACCGCCCGTCTTGTGTTTGTGTCAGTGGTTAGAGAAAAACATTCTGGAAAGATGTTTTGAAAAAAAATTGTTTATATTTGTGTTTACTGGGTTTGGGATATGAGTTTGGGTTGAGTTTGGGTTTGATTGAAATATCGATATACCGATACATCGATTACTGAAACGGTTCAATATATAGATATATCGATTTCTGACACCGTTCAATATATGGATATATCGATTCTTGACACGGTTCGATATATCGAAATATCGATTTTTGACACATTTCGATATATTTATACTCGATTCGATACATCGATATATCAATTCATCAAATCTAGACACAATTCGGTATATCAATTAATCAACTTATCGATTCGTGACATGATTCGACGTATCGGTATATCAATTTATCGATTCTTGACACGATTCTGTTTTCGGTTAAGTGAAGATTCTCCACATTTGAATAAAATTTTTTTTTTCCTTTTATCGAATTTATGATGAATAATTTCTGGTAAAATAACTATTTCATTACAAATTCGATAAATAGAAAAAAAAAATTTTTAATCGAAATGCGGTGAATCTTCCACTCAACCTGAAATTCTCATCTTTTGACATACGATTTTTTTTCTATCTAAACTAACTATTTCAGGTGTGGCCCGTTGATAAATCAAAAAATTTTCATTATAAATTCGATGAAAAGAAAAAAAAATGTTGAACTCAAATGCGGCAAATCTTCCACTCAACCTAAAATTCTCATGTGTCTGCATAAAATTTTTTTCTACCTAAACTAACTATTTAGGTGTGCCCCGAAAAATATTCATTATAAAATCGATGAAAAGGAAAAAAAAAATTTTTATCTCAAATGCGGCGAATCTTCTACTCAACCTAAAATTCGCATCTTATGACATAAATTTTTTTTTCTACCCAAACTAATTATTTCAGACGTGGGCCGTTGGGAAATCAAAAAGTTTTAATTATAAATTCGATGAAAACGAAAAAAAAAAATTTTAACTCACATGCGGCGATCTTCCACTCAACCTAAAATTCTCATCTTTTGACATACATTTTTTTTCCTACCCAAACTAATCCTTCAGGTGTGGCCCGTTAGAAAATCGAAAAATTTTAATCATAAATTCGTTGAAAACGAAAAAAAAAATTTTAACTCAAATGCGGGGCGAATCTACCACTCAACCTAAAATTCTCATCTTTTGACATAAATTCTTTTTTCTACCCAAGCTAATTATTTCAGACGTGGCCCGTTGGAACATAAAAAAATTTTAATTATAAATTCGATGAAAACGAAAAAAAAAATTTTGAATTCAAATGCGGCGAATCTTCCACTCAACCGAAAATTTTCATATTTCGACATAAATTTTTTTTCACCCAAACTAAATATTTCAGGTGTGGCCCGTTGAAAATCAAAAAATTTTCATTATAAATTCGATGAAAAGGAAAAAAAAAATTTTAACTCAAATACGGCAAATCTTCCAATCAACCTAAAATTCTCATCTTTTGACATAAATTGTTTCCCTACCTAAACTAACTATTTTAGGTGTGGACCGTTGGAAAATCGAAATTTTTTTTTTCGAAACACCCTAGTATACAGCGTGACCATTATAATGTGGACGGTATTTTTTTGAGGGTTTTGGGAGGTGATATCGGGGTTTTTCGGGTGCGGTTTTTACATGGTTTTCGAAGCCTGATTCGAAAAAAAATACGGCGTGAATGTGATGATTATAGTTTTTACAGCAGAAAAATGGTGATGACGAAAAATAATGTCAAGTTGATTTTTATTTTTGAAACGTGAAGATTATTTAATTCTGAATACAAAGCGCTGGTGGGAAATTTTTTTTGACGCAGATTGCATGGAGAAAAAAAATGTTAAAAGTTGCATTTTAATGCGTTTTTATTCGAAAAGGTGGAATAGAACTGTGCCGCGTGAAGTTGCATCACATAAGCTCTGCCTTGGCTCACGGCTGTCGAAGCTTATGTCGCTTGGCCCGAAATGACAGTTGAACGAAATGACAGAGAGAAACGTATTTTCAGCTATCTCTATCGCACCCATGCCAAGCCGTATTGTTTGAAAAGTGATGTTGAAAAATATGAAAAAATGAAAAAAAGCTGTGATATTATTTGAAAAAGTGAAAATTAGATGAAAAGTGAAATAATAGTATTGAAAGAAAGCGTAAAGAGTGGAAAACGGTTTAATATTTTCTGAGGAATTTCGAAACATTTTCATTAACTTTTAGAATTTCGAAAAAATTAATAAAAATAGCAACATTTGATACGATTTTGATTTTTTTTTTCAATGTCCAGCTTGCGCAAGTTAAAAGATATGGTAAATTTGTTCGAGAGTATCATCTCGGGATAGTTTATATTCTTGTTGGACAGAATGTCCTCAAGTTAACTTTAATACGACTGTTCACCGCTTTTTCTAAAAACTTTTTGACTTGGTGCAAAATTTCAAATTGTTCAACATTTTCGCATCTCAAGTTGGCTTTTACCTTTCAGTACTGTTATTAGCACTTGTTTAGCTTGACTTTTTGTACACTTTGGATCTGTACAAGCTGTGAACTTGCAATTTCCTGAGAAATGCAAAAGGTTCAAGCCATCTAGCATTTACCTTTGGATTAAGGGATCATCACAGTGCGACCACCCGAAAAATAGCCGATTTCCGATATTTTTTTTTGTAACGTGGATAGTAGTACTAATCGGTCTAATTTTTTTTTTTACAAATTGAAGCACCGATAAAGAATACAAAATTTATTTTTAACAATTTCTTTATTCATTGTTTAATATTTTTTTAATTACGTAAAATTGCGTGGAAAAAATGGTGTCCCATGTTGGCCAGGATTGCGACCGCAAATTTCATGTGAAACGAAAATTTCAAAATCATTTATTAATTTGTAAAAAATCCGCTACGTTCTTATCGAGGATTTTTTTTAATGAAATTTAAAAAAATGGCGGCGGTTTGAACATAAAGTATCGAATTGAGCTTTTTTCGACAGTTTTTCGTAGAAAAAAAGTATGATTTAAAAAAAAAAGCTTCTGTAGGAGCATAATGAATGAGGTGAAGAATGTTCTGTTAAAAATTCAAACGGATAGGTTGAAAACGCTTCCTTTGAGAGTGGCCACCGTTTTCATAAACACCATTCCAAGAAAAATGCGTTCAATGTTGAACAATGAATGAAGTCATTTTTAAAAATTCATTTTGTATTCTTAATCGGTGTTTCAATTTGTAAAAAAAAAAAATTAGACCGATTAGATCATCCTATCCACCTAAAAAATAAATCGGCTCTTCTTCGAGCGGTCTCACTGTGATGATCCCTTGATTTTCCAATGAAGACACACCTTATTCTATGAGAGAGCATAGTGGATGTAAATCCCGAAATGCAGATCGCCAAACCGCGAATCACGAATACTTTTTCGTGATAAATCTCAAATGCATGATAAAATCAGAACCTAGCTTGAAATTATAATATGCGGAGAAAGAATAGAAGAAAGAGCTCTCTCGGTATAGCTCGAGGCTTACATGCCTTGTTCGATGTTTTCGCAGTCAAAATAGATAATGGTAATTATACATTATTATACATTATGATATGCCAAATCAATTGATGCATGTTAAAATCGGAAGTTAATTTTGCTTGGAATTATAACAAGCGGAGAAAAAATGAAGAGCTCTCTTGGTGACATCTTTTTCAATTTCTTCATGAAATTGTCTCCAAAACAGATAATTTTTACATCGACTTTTTGCCATTTTTACTTGACTTGTCAACTCGCTGTCTGCTTGTGGTCGACTTGCTGTCGACATGTTGTCGACTAGTTATCGACAAGTTGTCGATAATGTTTATGTTTATGTTAATGTTTATTATGTTATGTATCGTATTATATTTATGTTTATATCGACTTGTGGTCGACTTGTTGTCGACTTGTTGTCGCCTTGTTATCGATTTGTGGTCGACTTGGCGCCAACTTATTAATACTAACTGCGAGGAAAACGGTGAAAGGACAATCTGCATTTTCACTGCGCGAGATGAAATCCGCGTTTCCGATCGAACTTTTCCACTCGTTTAAATATTTGGCTACATCAAATTGCAAATTTGAGACTGATTCCATCTCCAGCGTTTAAGGTAAAAGATCGACAAATAGTGCTACTTAAGGTGTAGGCAAAGCCATTTAAAAAATCAACGATTCCCCTCGTGTTTTTTTTAACAAAACGTGTAGTTTAGTTCAATGTTTACATAGTCTAAATCCCGCTCGTGTTAATAAATTTTTCTCCGGAGGAAATTACTAACGCCGACGTGCAGCGCCGCGCGTGATCGAAATTACGATCTAATTTTGTGCGTTTCCAACTGTGCGAGATCAAATCAACATTTCCGACTGCACGCTTCAATTTCACACAATATTTAAATAATTACGATGCCCTTTTCGTGTTTGATTTCATCTGTTGCCGCAGCAGCGAACGTCCACGACTAACCGCATGGGAAACGGCGATATAACATTCTGCGTTTTTCACTGCGCGAGATGAAATCCACGTTGCCGGTCGAATCATTCGGTTCGTTTAATTATTTGACTACATCAAATTGCATATTCGAGACTGATTCCATCTAACGATCGCCAGCAGTGCAGCTGAAGGGAAAGACATAATCATTTTGAAAATCAAAATGATTATCGAATCTTCTGCTTTTTTTAACTGTGCGAGATCAAATCAACATTACCGACTGCACGATTCAATTCCACACAATATTTAAATAATTACGATGCCCTTGTCGTGTTTGATTTCATCTGTTGCCGCAGCAGCGAACGTCCACGACTAACCGCATGGAAAACGGCGATATAACATTCTGCGTTTTTTACTGCGCGAGATGAAATCCACGTTTCCGGTCGAATCTTTCCATTCGTTTAATTATTTGACTACATCAAATTGCAAATTCGAGCCTGATTTCATCTAACGATCGACAAGCAGTGCAACTGAAGGTGAAGGCATAATCATTTTGAAAATTGAAATTATTATCGAATCTTCTGCTTTTTTTAACTGTGCGAGATCAAATCAACATTACCGACTGCACGATTCAATTCCACACAATATTTAAATAATTACGATGCCTTTGTCGTGTTTGATTTCATCTGTTGCGGCAGCAGCGAACGTCCACGACTAACCGCATGGAAAACGGCGATATAACATTCTGCGTTTTTCACTGCGCGAGATGAAATCCACGTTCCCGGTCGAATCTTTCCATTCGTTTAAATATTTGACTACATCAAATTGCAAATTCGAGACTGATTTTATCTAACGATCGACAAGCAGTGCAGCTGAAGGGGAAGGCATAATCATTTTGAAAATCGAAATTATTATCGAATCTTCTGCTTTTTTTCACTGTGCGAGATGAAATCAACATTTCCGTTGGCACGATTCCGTTCCGTCGAACATTCGCCTATTTACGATGCTCTTGTTGTGTTTGATTTCATCTGCTGCGGCAGTAGCGAACGTCCATGACTAAGTGGGAGGAAAACGGTGAAAGGACAGTCTGCATTTTCACTGCGCGAGATGAAATCCGCGTTCCCGATCGAACTTTTCGACTTGTTTAAATATTTAGCTACATAAAATTTCAAATTCAATACTGATTTCATCTGCAGCGTTTAAGGTGAACAATCGACAAGTAGTGCAGCTTAAGGTGTAGGCAAAGCCATTTTAAAAATCAGCGTTTCCCCTCGGGTTTTTTTCAACGAAACGTTTAGTTTCTTACAATGTTTAAATAGTCTAAATCTCGCACGTGTTAACAAATTCATCTCCAGGGGATGTTACGAACGCCGCCGCGCAGCGCCACGCGTGATCGAAATTACGAGCTAATCTTGTGCATTTCCGACTGTGCGAGATGAAATCAACATTACCGACTGCACGATTCAATTCCACACAATATTTAAATAATTACGATGCCATTTTCGTGTTTAATTTCATCTGTTGCCGCAGCAGCGAACGGCCACGACTAACCGCATGGGAAACGGCGATATAACATTCTGCGACTTTCACTGCGCGAGATGAAATCCACGTTGCCGGTCGAATCTTTCCATTCGTTAAATTATTTGAATGCATCAAATTGCAAATTCGAGACTGATTTCATCTAACGATCGACAAGCAGTGCAGCTGAAGGGAAAGGCATAATCATTTTGAAAATCAAAATTATTATCGAATCTTCTGCTTTTTTTAACTGTGCGAGATCAAATCAACATTACCGACTGCACGATTCAATTTCACACAATATTTAAATAATTACGATGCCCTTTTCGTGTTTGATTTCATCTGTTGCCGCAGCAGCGAACGTCCACGACTAACCGCATGGGAAACGGCGATATAACATTCTGCGACTTTCACTGCGCGAGATGAAATCCACGTTCCCGGGCGAATCTTTCCATTCGTTTGATTATTTGACTACATCAAATTGCAAATTCGAGACTGATTTTATCTAACGATCGACAAGCAGTGCAGCTGAAGGGGAAAGCATAATCATTCTGAAAATCGAAATTATTATCGAATCTTCTGCTTTTTTTAACTGTGCGAGATCAAATCAACATGACCGACTGCACAATTCAATTCCACACAATATTTGATTTTTAAAACGGCTTTGCCTACACCTTAAGCTGCATTACTTGTCGATTGTTCACCTTAAACGCTGCAGATGAAATCAGTATTGAATTTGAAATTTTATGTAGCTAAATATTTAAACAAGTCGAAAAGTTCGATCGGGAACGCGGATTTCATCTCGCGCAGTGGAAATGCAGACTGTCCTTTCACCGTTGTCCTCTCAGTTAGTCATGGACGTTCGCTACTGCCGCAGCAGATGAAATCGAACACAACAAGAGCATCGTAAATAGGCGAATGTTGGACGGACCGGAATCGTGCCAACGGAAATGTTGATTTCATCTCGCACAGTGAAAAAAAGCAGAAGATTCGATAATAATTTTGATTTTCAAAATGATTATGCCTTAACGTTCAGTTGCACTGCTTGTCGATCGTTAGATAAAATCAGTCTCGAATTTGCAATTTGATGCATTCAAATAATTTAACGAATGGAAAGATTCGACCGGCAACGTGGATTTCATCTCGCGCAGTGAAAAACTCAGAATGTTATATTGCCGTTTTCCATGCGGTTAGTCGTGGACGTTCGCTGCTGCCGCAACAGATGAAATCAAACACGACAAGGGCATCGTAATTATTTACATATTGTGTGGAATTGAATCGTGCAATCGGTAATGTTGATTTCATCTCGCACAGTCGGAAATGCACAAGATTAGCTCGTAATTTCGATCACGCGTGGCGCTGCGCGGCGGCGTTCGTAACTTTCTCCGGAGATGAATTTGTTAACACGTGCGGAATTTAGACTATTTAAACATTGTAAGAAACTAAACGTTTCGTTGAAAAAAACCCGAGGGGAAACGTTGATTTTTAAAATGGCTTTGCCTACACCTTAAGCTGTACTCCTTGTCGATTGTTCACCTTAAACGCTGCAGATGAAATCAGTATTGAATTTGAAATTTTATGTACGTAAATATTTAAACTAGTCGAAAAGTTCGATCGGGAACGCGGATTTCATCTCGCGCAGTGAAAAAAGCAGATGATTCGATAATAATTTCGATTTTCAAAATGATTATGCCTTCACCTTCAGCTACACTGCTTGTCGATCGTTACATGAAATCTGTCTCGAATTTGCAATTTGATGTAGTCAAATAATTCAACGAATGGAAAGATTCGACCGGGAACGTGGATTTCATCTCGCGCAGTGAAAATGCAGACTGTCCTTTCACCGTTTTCCTCCCAGTTAGTCATGGACGTTCGCTACTGCCGCAGCAGATGAAATCAAACACAACAAGAGCATCGTAAATAGGCGAATGTTCGACGGAACGGAATCGTGCCAACGGAAATGTTGATTTCATCTCGCACAGTGAAAAAAAGCAAAAGATTCGATAATAATTTCGATTTTCGAAATGATTATGCCTTCACCTTCAGTTGCACTGCTTGTCGATCGTTAGATGAAATCAGGCTCGAATTTGCAATTTGATGTAGTCAAATAATTAAACGAATGGAAAGATTTGACCGGAAACGTGGATTTCATCTCGCGCAGTAAAAAACGCAGAATGTTATATCGCCGTTTTCCATGCGGTTAGTCGTGGACGTTCGCTGCTGCGGCAACAGATGAAATCAAACACGACAAGGGCATCGTAATTATTTAAATATTGTGTGGAATTGAATCGTGCAGTCGGTAATGTTGATTTGATCTCGCACAGTTAAAAAAAGCAGAAGATTCGATAATAATTTCGATTTTCAAAATGATTATGCCTTTCCCTTCAGCTGCACTGCTTGTCGATCGTTAGATGGAATCAGTCTCGAATATGCAATTTGATGTAGTCAAATAATTAAACGAACTGAATGATTCGACCGGCAACGTGGATTTCATCTCGCGCAGTGAAAAACTCAGAATGTTATATCGCCGTTTCCCATGCGGTTAGTCGTGGACGTTCGCTGCTGCGGCAACAGATGAAATCAAACACGAAAAGGGCATCGTAATTATTTAAATATTGTGTGAAATTGAAGCGTGCAGTCGGAAATGTTGATTTGATCTCGCACAGTTGAAAACGCACAAAATTAGATCGTAATTTCGATCACGCGCGGCGCTGCACGTCGGCGTTAGTAATTTCCTCCGGAGAAAAATTTATTAACACGAGCGGGATTTAGACTATGTAAACATTGAACTAAACTACACGTTTTGTTAAAAAAAACACGAGGGGAATCGTTGATTTTTTAAATGGCTTTGCCTACACCTTAAGTAGCACTATTTGTCGATCTTTTACCTTAAACGCTGGAGATGGAATCAGTCTCAAATTTGCAATTTGATGTAGCCAAATATTTAAACGAGTCGAAAAGTTCGATCGGAAACGCGGATTTCATCTCGCGCAGTGAAAATGCAGATTGTCCTTTCACCGTTTTCCTCGCAGTTAGTATTAGTAAGTTGGCGCCAAGTCGACCACAAATCGATAACAAGGCGACAACAAGTCGACAACAAGTCGACCACAAGTCGATATAAACATAAATATAATACGATACATAACATAATAAACATTAACATAAACATAAACATTATCGACAACTTGTCGATAACTAGTCGACAACATGTCGACAGCAAGTCGACCACAAGCAGACAACGAGTTGACAAGTCAAGTAATAATGGCAAAAAGTCGATGTAAAAATTATCTGTTTTAGAGACAATTTCATGAAGAAATTGAAAAAAAAGTCACCAAGAGAGCCCTTCATTTTTTCTCCGCTTGTTATAATTCCAATCAAAATTAACTTCCGATTTTAACATGCATCAATTGATTTGGCATATCATAATGTATAATAATGTATAATTACCATTATCTATTTTGACTGCGAAAACATCGAACAAGGCATGTAAGCCTCGAGCTATACCGAGAGAGCTCTTTCTTCTATTCTTTCTCCGCATATTATAATTTCAAGCTAGGTTCTGATTTTATCATGCATTTTAGATTTATCACGAAAAAGTATTCGTGATTCGCGATTTGGCGATCTGCATTTCGGGATTTACATCCACTATGCTCTCTCATAGAATAAGGTGTGTCTTCATTGGAAAATCGAGGGATCATCACAGTGAGACCGCTCGAAGAAGAGCCGATTTATTTTTTAGGTGGATAGGATGAGCTTATCGGTCTAATTTTTTTTTTTTACAAATTAAAACACCGATTAAGAATACAAAATGAATTTTTAAAAATGACTTCATTCATTGTTCAACATTGAACGCATTTTTCTTGGAATGGTGTTTATGAAAACGGTGGCCACTCTCAAAGGAAGCGTTTTCAACCTATCCGTTTGAATTTTTAACAGAACATTCTTCACCTCATTCATTATGCTCCTACAGAAGCTTTTTTTTTTAAATCATACTTTTTTTTTACGAAAAACTGTCGAAAAAAGCTCAATTCGATACTTTATGTTCAAACCGCCACCATTTTTTTAAATTTCATTAAAAAAAATCCTTGATAAGAACGTAGCGGATTTTTTACAAATTAATAAATGATTTTGAATTTTTCGTTTCACATGAAATTTGCGGTCGCAATCCTGGCCAACATGGGACACCATTTTTTCCACGCAATTTTACGTAATTAAAAAAATATTAAACAATGAATAAAGAAATTGTTAAAAATAAATTTTGTATTCTTTATCGGTGCTTCAATTTATAAAAAAAAAAAATTAGACCGATTAGTACTACTATCCACGTTACAAAAAAAAAATATCGGAAATCGGCTATTTTTCGGGTGGTCGCACTGTGATGATCCCTTAATCCAAAGGTAAATGCTAGATGGCTTGAACCTTTTGCATTTCTCAGGAAATTGCAAGTTCACAGCTTGTACAGATCCAAAGTGTACAAAAAGTCAAGCTAAACAAGTGCTAATAACAGTACTGAAAGGTAAAAGCCAACTTGAGATGCGAAAATGTTGAACAATTTGAAATTTGGCACCAAGTCAAAAAGTTTTTAGAAAAAGCGGTGAACAGTCGTATTAAAGTTAACTTGAGGACATTCTGTCCAACAAGAATATAAACTATCCCGAGATGATACTCTCGAACAAATTTACCATATCTTTTAACTTGCGCAAGCTGGACATTGAAAAAAAAAATCAAAATTGTATCAAATGTTGCTATTTTTATCAATTTTTTCGAAATTCTAAAAGTTAATGAAAATGTTTCGAAATTTCTCAGAAAATATTAAACCGTTTTCCACTCTTTACGCTTTCTTTCAATACTATTATTTCACTTTTCATCTAATTTTCACTTTTTCAAATAATATCACAGCTTTTTTTCATTTTTTCATATTTTTCAACATCACTTTTCAAACACTACGGCTTGGCATGGGTGCGATAGAGATAGCTGAAAATACGTTTCTCTCTGTCATTTCGTTCAACTGTCATTTCGGGCCAAGCGACATAAGCTTCGACAGCCGTGAGCCAAGGCAGAGCTTATGTGATGCAACTTCACGCGGCACAGTTCTATTCCACCTTTTCGAATAAAAACGCATTAAAATGCAACTTTTAACATTTTTTTTCTCCATGCGATCTGCGTCAAAAAAAGTTTTCCACCAGCGCTTTGTATTCAGAATTAAATAATCTTCACGTTTCAAAAATAAAAATCAACTTGACATTATTTTTCGTCATCACTATTTTTCTGCTGTAAAAACTATAATCATCACATTCACGCCGTATTTTTTTTCGAATCGGGCTTCGAAAACCATGTAAAAACCGCACCCGAAAAACCCCGATATCACCTCCCAAAACCCTCAAAAAAATACCGTCCACATTATAATGGTCACGCTGTATACATAACATATGTATATACATGAAATGAGATGGAATTCCTATTATATCGAACTTTCAGATAGGTCGAGTTGAAACGGAATTTCCCATATATCTGGTTTTTAAATCGGTCAAGTTGAGACGGAATTTCCCATATATTAGGTTTTTGGATAAGTCGAGTTAAGACGAAATTACCCATATATCACGGTAGATTTTAGATGGAATTCCCCATATATCAGGCTTTTAGAGGGGTCGAGTTGAGACGGAATTCCCCATGTCAGGCTTTTGAGAGGTCAAGTTGAGACGGAATTCCCTATATGTCAGGTTTTTAGATAAGTCGAGTTGAGACGGAATTCCCCATATATCAAGATTTTAGATAGGTCGATTTTAGACGGAATTCCCTATATATCAGGCTTTTAGATAGGCCGATTGCAGACGGAATTCCCCATATATCACGTAATTAGGTAGGTTGATTTTAGACGGATTGATATATCGATTTATCGATTTATCAAAAAACAAAATTCGATATAAATCAATATTTGATATATCGATATTTGATAAATTGACATTCGATATATCGATATTTAATAAATCGATATTCGATATATCGATTCATATCGACATATCGATTCATATCGATATATCGATTTATATCGATATATCGATTCGTATTGACATATCGATTCATATCGATATATCGATTTATATCGATATATCGATTCATATCGATATATCGATTTATATCGGTCTATCAAGTTGAGACAGAACTACCCATATATCAGGCTTTTAGATAGGTCGATTTAGACGGAATTCCCTATGGATCAGGCTTTTAGAAAGGTCGATTTTAGACGGAATGCCCTGTATATGAGGCTTTTAGATAGGTCGATTTTAGACGGAATGCCCCATTTATTCTTGACACGGCGGTGGCGGCGGCGTCGATATCTTTATTGAATATAGAAATAAATATATATGTATATATTTATATATGCTGAACTACGGTGCTGGCGAAAGACGCGAAATAAAAAAGATACTGTATAGGCCAAAGAGACACTCGCGTCTTCGGGCACTGTTTACTCTTATATTAATTACAAAGGGGCTCATTTACACGGACCACGTGCATTTTTGCGGGCCATGCCTTTCTTGACGATCGCACCTTTAATACAGCCACAGCATCTTCTCTGCTGCTGTATATTATAGTACTTAGACTTCAGTCGTTATTGAGCAGTCAAAGAAATCAGAACTCGTGCGCGAGAATTTTTTTCATTCAACCCTAAATAAAATGTATCCGGGATACAAAGAGGCTATTCCATCGGGCGCGTTTTGGTGTCGTGTGGTGGGGGTGCTGAGTGAACAGTTTATAGCCATACGTACCGCCGAAATGGTAGATACGTATGAGCAATTGGCCCAGTTGTTGTGCGATTTTTATATCGCACAACAAAAAGGCAATCGCATGACGGCCTATGATGTGCTGGCGGGAGCGTCATGCGTTGCACGGTGCGGCACGACAATGTTACGCGGGGAGATAGTTTCTTCCGATGATGCCAGATTCACGGAGGTACGCCTCATCGACGAGGGGCACAGAGAATATTTCGAGGTCGCGGACCTATACGAGCCGGAACCGTTGTTCGCCATGCTACCACCCCAGTGCCTGGTATGTCGATTGATGGGATTGGCTGGCGTGGACAACGCGGGCATCATCACCCTTTTGGAGAACCTGTGCCTCGGCGAACCCCTCATGGAGGCTCGTATACATGGTGTATCGTAGTCACGATACACCATGTATACGCCTGCGGGGCCCTGATCGTCGGGATGTAGGGGGCATTTTGATAGATGCCATCGGTGACGACATACCCTACGATCGGGGGTACCCTGATGAAGGGTTCGCCGAGGACGAAAAGGGTGGTGACGCGTAGCGCGTCCACTTGTGTGTGTGTGTGTGTGTGTGTGTGTGTGTGTGTGTGTGTGTGTGCGTCCGTGCGTGCGTGCGTGCGTGCGTGCGTGCGTGCGTGCGTGCGTGCGTGCGTGCGTGCGTGCGTGCGTGCGTGCGTGCGTGCGTGCGTGTGTGTGTGTGTGTGTGTGTGTCCCTCAGTGCATCGGCTGTAGGCGTCGTTGGAGCGGCGTAAGGATTCCCCCACAGACACGTAAGTTTGTCATATTTATTAATAAATAACAATAAAAAGAAAAAAGTATGAATTATTATTATTTAAATAATGATAATAATCGGGCCGCTCCAGTGAGGCCTTCAGAACTCTCCCCCCCCCCCCCCCCCCCCACCTCTCCCGAGAAAGAGCGAGAGAGATAGAGAGACGGAATAATAAAAATGAATAATAATAATAATAATCGGACCACTCTGGCGAAACCTCAGAACTCTTTCCCCCCATCACCTCTCCCCACTACAAACCCCACCACGCTCGGAAAGAGGCTCCGACGCGGGAGGAATGTGGAGGGGATAGGAGTGAGGATAGGAGTGGTGGTCTCCAGAGTGGTTCATACACTACTCATATACTTGTAATTCAATCGAATTCCATCCACGAGCGTTGCCTATAAACAATGAAGAGCATAGTAGTGTACAGTACCAGCGACAAACTATCACATTATCCATATAAACATTTCTGACATTTTTTCTATGAACGCCACAAAGATATTTTATTCATATAAATCGTTCTTTATAGTACCATGCCATCCGCGTCTGCCTTGGTTGGAAGTTCAATAAACATCGCATCCGCTTCCTCACTATTTGTGCTTCTATGCAATCGTTGTGAAATTGTTGAAATAGCTTGAAGAAGTTCCTCCTTCATGGCGTTCATTTTCCTCGTAACAACTTTCAATTCAGCCGAGTTCGGAGTAGGCATCTTCTGCGGTACGCTTTGCTCTCTGTTTTGAGAAGCATGCAATTCCGTCAAATATTATTTCGGCCACTTTTCTTATCAGCTCGCTCTTTTCCAATTCAGGCTTCAATCGCTTATAGTCGGCTGTACGTTGATCATCAGCATCGCTCGACATGACTAGTTTATCGTTGTACTCGTCATTATTTCCAGCCGTCTCAAAATGCTGCAATTTTTTTTTTTTTTAATCAGCGCCAGAGCGTATATCGAGAAATTTTTTTAATAACGGCAATCGTCTAGTTTAGGGATGATTACCTTTTTTATTTAAATTAAATTGATGTTGCAATTACTCGAGATACATGGACAGAAAATTTGATCACATTTGACAATGTTTTCAAAATGTAAACAGTATATACCTTATTCAAATGTGGCGATTCGTAGTTCGAAGCTGTCCCGAACTCTGCTGCTGCTACCTTACGTTGCTATCCAATTTTCCTGGAGTTTGGTTCAACTAATCTTTTTGGCGTACTGCAAAAAAAATACTGTTTCATTATTGGTTGCAATACAAATGTTAAAAATCGAATAGCTGAATAAAGTTTCCGGTAAAATTGTCTAGTTTGGTTACTTTACTAAATTTTGAAGTATTTTTTCGACGATACCTTTATTTTACCACCAATAATGATAATGAGGCCGGGGGGGGGGGGCTCAAAAAATATACCGTTTTGCTGTTTTTATTACCATAATCAGGCATTAATGGGTAAAAAATGATGATATTCTGAATTTTCTTTTTTTTTTAATGTGATGGTCGAACGGGTTAAGTGAGATAGAAATGAAGTTGAAAGTGAGATAAAAATGAAATTAAACTCGAGATACTTTAGCTTGATGGTTTATTGGTAAATTAGAATGTTTGGGAGTGCACGTCTGGATTGATTGATGGTTGATGAAGAACTGAAGTGCTAATGAGCTAGAGGAAGGAGAGGACTTAGTGAGAGTGGAGGGGATGTCGCTAAGACGGAGGGACAAGGCCCGTGGGACCAAGGGCGAACTGAAGCTAAGGTGCTGACGATTATGACTGACCGGAAAGAAGTATTGGGTTTAGCTGATATGTGGGATTTGAGCGTGAGAGTGGACTGATGGCGAGAGTGAAGTTGATAAGTTTGCGTGGGAAAGGAAAAGAGTTTTTAGGCTATGGGACGGGGCCGTTACACTCCCCCTCTTACAAAACGATGCTCCGCATCATGATATACAATAATTTGTTTACAATAATATTTTAATGTTCTGATTCTATATAATGAAAGTTGATTCTATATAATGAAATGGGAAAGAACGTGTTCGTTAAATTTTCGTGAATGGTTTCTGTTTGTGAGTAAGTATTTTTGTTCTTCTTCTGTCGGATGGCTTCGGGTCGTGGTTTGGTCATTATCGTGTGGATTTTCCTCTTGCCCAATGATTTATATTGCATCCGTGGGTATGTTTATCTGCTCGACTATGGATTCCCCTGAGTTTTCCGAAGTGCTAGGATCTGAAACTGGCTAAGTTCGTTAGCTTTCGTGTTAGTAGGGGGTGGTTTGTTATGTTGGTAAAAGGGGTGGTCCGTAGGGCATTCATAAAAATAGTCGTATGTATTGGGCAAAAATAACTGCTCATGATTCTTTTCTGCCTTCGTTTCCTTCTGTGTTAAAGTTTTTCCGTTTAATTGTTATGGTACTTCCGATTTTTAATTATCGTTGCTTGTCGTTCATTTGGTTGATGATTTTCCTGAAACAGTCTAATTTCTGGTTAGCTTTAGGGTTAGTGGTGTGAGGGGTATGTTAGCCGAGATCCAGGTGATTTGGTTCTTTTGGTCCTTGCGACAATTGAGGAGTACACCCTTTTTATATGGTAATGTTCTGATTTATTTATTATATTTTTCGTACTTGTTCATAATAGCGGGGGAAGAAGAGAAAACAAATGTGTGTGTTAGTTACGCTAACGGCGTATTCGTATAACCTTATCCCTATGTTAGTTGCGATATTTACTTCTATGATTACATATATAAGTGTGCGTGTATCTATTTATTTACGAACTTCTTTGTTATGAGTGAAGCGGACAGCAAAGGGTGTGTGTGTTCGTGTTGTCGTGTGTGTTCCGTTTCTGTACCTGTCCGTTATTCTAGTAGTCGTTCCGGTGGGTGTAGTTCTTTGAAAATCATGTGCTCTATGTCAAGTCTCAGTTCCTGGAGTTTTTCGAGATCATACGTCATGATTCTGTTCAGTACGTCCCTGTCTATCTGTTGTTCTGTCCGTGGTTCCGTCTGGGTATATCTCGTCACGTGTTTTCCTTCGCCGATTGTGAGGAGGTGCGTTTTGATTGATTTCCATGGTATTTGTGTCAGTTCTTTCGCTCCGTCTGCTGTTGTTGCGGGAAGTTTTTTCGAGATTGCTCCCTGTCTTTTCTGCTCTTCTGTGTAGGAGTCCGGTGTCTTGCTTTCGTCTCTTGTCTTTCTGTCCTCGTCTTCGTTGTCCTCGTTAATTGGCAACAGGTTGCTCTTTGTCGGTGTCGTCATTTTTTTTCCGAGTCGTCGTCGTGTTGGTGTTGTCAACGTCTTTGTTTTTCTTGTCGGTGTTTGCGTCTGTGGTCGGGGTGGGGCGGTTGCCGTTGTGGTTTTTGTAGTGCTTATCGTCACGTCCTGGTCGTCTTCGTCTTCCGAGTCGTCGTAGGGGACCAGGGTCAGAGTCTTTATTTTTTTGGTCATTGTTGTTTTTGTGGTGTGTGTGTTTGCTGCTTTTGTCGTATGGGTGTTTGATGACGTTGTTGTTATCGTTGTTGTTGCCGTTATTTAGCCTTTGGGGCACCTTCCAATCTTCACCCAGTAGCTGGTGCACAGGTCTACGTGGTCCATCAGGCGTGACGGTGGGTAGCGACCGTCGCATAATGGACATATCATGAACCTGAGCTTCGATGTTCTAGCATCTTTTGCTAACTGCCAACTGCAGGTGTTGATGTGCTCCTTTAGGCGGTTGACATTTCCATTCTTCTTACATAGCGGGCATTTGACCATTGGTGTAGGTTTAGTTGACTCCATGGTAACTGATGTTTGTCTGTGAGTGGGTGTGAACATATTTCGGGTGCTATGTGTTTTATTGCTGTTTTGTGATTTATGCGAAGCAAGCGTGTCATGCGATTAAAAGATAAACCGTACGGTGTTATGGTATAGCGTGGTTGTGATATGGGTGTATACGTACGTGTTATTAGGGTTTCTTTTACGGTAGGGCTCGTCTATGGTATGTAATGACGCGGGGTGATCTAGGCTCCATTTCTGAGAGTTCTTCTGTTGAGACTGTTATTTCGCGACGAGGGCTTGCTTGTATGGAGATGGTTTCGATAAATTGTATGGGTGGTCGATAGGTTTGCACGGGGTATCCTTGCATTTGGTTATTCGTCTGACGTGGGGTCGCGTTATTTCTTTGATTGGCTACACATTATATGAGTTTATATAATTTCGATATTTTTCCGAACATTGAGAATTTCCAACCGATCGCTGCGAATAGGAGAGCTGAACCGGTCGAGATGCCCAAATATTTTAGTATGTTCTCTGGGACTGATAATCTGTTCTTTATGTAGTGTGCTTTTGTTATTTCCTGAGCTTTTGCAATAATGGTTTTCAATGCTATTTCATTCTTTTCTAAATCATTATCGATGTTGGTTGGTTCTACTAGTTGCGTGAACTTTTCTGTTTTTATTAATACTTCTGTAATGTTCCAGAGTTCGAATGCTTTTATTGATTTGACGATCATTTCGGTAATATTGAGTACTAGTGTGTGCGTTTGGTTGACCTGTGTATACGACGTTATTTCGCTTGATGATATCAGCTTAACTGTTTTTGTTTTCACTTGGCATGCTGGGTTCAGTTGAACGATACCCGAATTCTCTATTGTTTTTATCTGTGTCTCGTGATTGTCGCAGATGACGTATAGGCTCTCGATCTCGGGAGCCGCGTATAGCCACGTATTCGTGTTGCGAATTCTGGACCAGTAGGTTCGTCTCAGTGTTTTGAGTTTAATGTCGCAAATTTCGAGGTTACTGAATTGCGGGTTAGTTAGCATTTGAACCTCGCATCCGGCCTCATCGCCTACAAGTTTTATGGGATTGACCTGACCACATATATAGCTCGAGACTGTCAAACTGCACTCCTCTGTATCATTGAAACTGAAAATTTTTTTCGAAATTCTCGGCAATAGCCGTGTACTGCACCGATGGTTTAATAAACACAAAGCGCGAGGCTGACGCAGCCTGACGCACTGGGACAGGCAAATGTTGGTATAATTTGTAGTTTGTCAGATCTAATAGTGGGATTTTTATAACATAAATCAGTTTCTGTCCGTTGTGAAAGTCTGTTAATTTCGTTGAGGTCATTAACTCGGGAATGTATTTTATCTCTAGTGGTATTGGAAATTCGGTATTAGGGGAAGATTTGGTGATGGTCTCCGCGCTGTGTAAGATTGTTTTTGCTGATAGTAATTGTGGGTGTATTTGTCCGGATTTTGCAAAAAGGATTGTATTGATTAATTCTTCCGTATCGATTTCTAGTTCTGTAAGGGCTTCTTCAATTTCTGTTAAATAGAGTATGGTTTTTTGATCGTGTCGTATTATTTCTGTAGCGCTTTGAATCTTGTTGATGTCGAAGTTAATGTTTCGTATTTCTTTATGTAATGCTTTCGCTAGAGATGTTACTTGTTTGCGTGTCGTGTCGAGACCTGCTCTTACAATGTGTGTCTGATTATAAATTATTTCTGCTAGTTCTAACGAGTTGTTTGTGAGTGCTTCTATTTGTCCATTTATTCTATTCGCGTCGTCGATGTCTATTGTTCCAAAAAGTATTTTGTTAATTTTTCCGATGAATTCGAATGGTACTCGTCTTTTGCGGCTGCTAGTGAGGTTCGATGATGGTATTAGCCCTTCTAACAATTTTCCGTTCTTTTGTACTTTTCCCAATCGGTTTTTTATTACTGCTAATTGTCCTTTGGCGAGGCACATTGTTTTGAGCATGTGGCAGTATTTGAACATCTGGTCTAGGTTTTCTTTTATCTGTAGTCGTCTGGTTGATAGTCCGTCAGTGGTTATGAATGTGACGAGCTTCCAGGTTGTATGAGACGACCGGAGAGTGCCCAGTAGTTGCGAGTGCATTCCTGGGTCCTGTGAGAATTGCGTGACTCTTACGGTGTCGCCGTCGCTTGAGGCGCGAGCTTGGCATCTGCAACATATGCCGGTTTTATTTTATCTACGTGTACTATTTTTGTTTTGCTATCGTCTATTTGTAATTTGACGTTTTTTTTTCAGTGATTTCTAAGATTTTAAATGGTCCGCTGTAGTTTGGGTCGAGCTTTCCTTTTTTTGGTTCCTTTATAAAAAAATGCTAGTTGTCCTACTTGAAATTTTGATGTTTTTGTTTTCCTGTCGTAGTACCGTTTAGTTCGTTCTTTAATTTTTTGTTGTTTCCGCAAGGCCAACTGTTGGACGTCCTTCAAGTTTTTATTCAGTGTAGTCATGTAGTCGTCGAATGTCACTAATGTTTCCACTGGCGGGAATTCCGATGGTAAGGTAGCCGGGTGTCCGCAAACTAGTTCGTAAGGCGTGTAACCCGTACTTTCGTGGACGCTGGTGTTGTATGATAGTGTCGCGAATGATATTAGGTCTTCCCAATCGCGTTCATTGTTTCGGAAATGTTTTATGTATTCCACTAGACCTTGATGACTACGCTCTTAATGCACCATTTGACTGTGGGTGATATGCTGAAGTTCTGAACTGTTTAATTTGGAAAAGGTTTGCAAATTTCTTGAAAACGTCTGACATGAAGTTTGCGCCTTGATCTGACAAGATTGCGCGTGGGGCACCGAATATCGTGATGAAATCTTTGGACAATGCTTTGGCAATATCTAACGATGTTATTTGTATTAGCGGTATAGCGACACTGAACCTGCTGAATAAGTCGATAATTGTTAGTATGTATTCATGTCCTTTCTTTGTCTTTGGTAGTGGTCGAACTATGTCAATCGCGATTTTATCGAATGCTTTGGCTGGAGAATCTGTGATGATCATTGGGGTTCGATCTTTAACACGAACCAGCTTGTTTTTTTGGCAGTCATAACAATATTTGATTGCCTCTTGGATGTCGTTTTTCATGTTTTTCCAATAGTACTGGGAACGTATTCGCTGTTGGGTTTTTGCGATTCCCTTGAGTAGTATGTGGACCACTATATCCAACCCCACTCCTATCCCCACTCCTATTCCCTCCACTTTCCCCCCGCGTCGGAGCCTCTTTCCGAGCGTGGTGGGGGTAATGGTGGGGAGAGGTGGTGGGGGGGAGAGTTCCGCGGGCTGGGCATAGTGGTCCGATTATTATCATTATTCAAATAATAATAATTCATACTTTTTTCTCTTTATTTAATTTTATATACATTTTCACTTAATTATACGTAATGCTTTTATACAATGAGAAAAGGATTTATCTTTTACGGGCTATAACAGTTTTAACGATGTGATCCAAATGATGCATCAGTAGATTGTCAATTATCGTTGTTTTTGTACAAGTAGGTAATTCGTTATATGAATTATTCGGCGATGTTCGTTTTTGGGTTGCTCTCTCGCGTATTTTCGCACGCTTCGTGCGAATATTACGCCGTATGCAGCTCGTTGTAAAAATGGATGTTTCTGATGTTATTGCATCTACAAGAGAGTCTTTGCAATTTGTTACCTCGTTGCAAACACGACGAAGCCACGAGATATTTCTGTTTATACTGGCTTGTAATAATGAAAGTATAATGAATTGCTCTTTTGTAAAACAGAATATCGGTAACGAGTGATGTGCAGGGTCTTCTTCATCCTCTATGTTGAAATGATTTTGAAAACCGTGCCAAGAACAACCATCCATAGTTCAACAACCATGCATATAACATTTGAAGCTAATCACAGGCCGTAACGTACCGTTCCGACAAATATCAAGGCCCACTAATACAGATTTCGTCCCCAAATTATTTAGCTTATAGGCGAACGGTAGCAGTAGCGCAGGTAGATTCTTAGCACGATTCGCATACATCGCAGGACTTAATGATTTGTTGACGGTTTGAATTCCAGATTATTGAATTTTGTTCCACGATATTCCATGGCCAAATTATTTTCACGGGCTGTGGCTATCATCTGCTGAAATAGCTGATCGTCTTTTTCGAACAGTTAGACGAATCTGGCTGGTAGGAAGCACGCAAATGTGTTTTCCACGTCGATGACGATACGCTTGCCCCATTTAGTTTGAACGGTTCTTATGTCGCTGATGCTGTAGTCTTTTTTGAGCTCTAGTTCCGATAACTTTTTCACGGGTAGAAACGCGGCCGTTTGTCCCACTTTGTTGATTCGTGCGAAATCCATCGTAAATATCGAGTTCGTCAAATTTTCGTGTTAAAGAGAGAAATTGCGATCTCGCTTGTATTACTGCTTTGATACTCGCAATGTCGTGTGAAAGTGCTTCTATTCGCCGCTTTAATTCGCGTCGTTTTCTCAGCATACACCTCAAATGACAGGAAATGAAAGTCTTCAAGAGTTTTTGAAGTGTACTTAGATATCTGACCACGGTTTGATCGCGAATGATGGTCGTTCTCCAGGGTCTAACTTATCCTCTGAAGTCGCCCCTCCACTAGACCTCCCCCCACTATAAAGATTACTCATTTTATTAGAAATACCAAAGACAAAAAGAAACCTGATCGTCTACATATGATACCCTATAATGATGACTCATTTCCTTAGACATAAAAAAGGCAAAAATAATTTTTTTCCTACCGATTCGAAGAATCGATGGTTTGATGCACATTCCGCTTGAAATATGATAATCGCTACAAGTGACTTTTGTACCCAAAGAATGCTGACTCCAAGGCGCGTGATCGCAGTTCAAGGATAGGTAGAAAAAATAAAACGTGAAAAATTTCAATGTCGATTTTATTTCTTATATTAAAATTAGATTCATTATTGCCGTACACGGGAACAACAGTTCTGTATACAGTGTAAGTTTTGATGATCAAAATTATTTGTACCACAGCCACCACCAACCGCAGAGTCCATATTGAAAACTTTGCCCCGAGGCTTAGACCTTGTTGAGATGCTGGAGTGCGTGCAATATTGCAACGTGCTTCTTGCAGAGAGAGGACCTGTTACCCGCCATCACAGAAGCAAGACTGGTACTTCTCCGGCTGTGTTGGTGCTTTTTAACTTTTTTCGCGGCACGTAAACGAAATGCTGTGGATACAGTTATCCGGAGTCGATTGTTTCAAGTCCAAGAGCAGATAACCGTGTGGTTTGCTCGTCGCGTCGTAATAAACTTCCTGCAGAAATCGGGGATTTTCGGGGTAAACCTGACGCGCCAGGTGCTGTATTTGAGCGCGATCTCGCGGATTTTTGAAAACTACTATATAATTAGCGTTCAGCGATATATCCCGTTGCCCGTGGCCGCGATTAAATAAATTTTGCGTTATAAAAAACACGCTCAAATTCTTATGATGACTACCCTTGGTGAAGAGGTCGACAACGCTATTGTTCGATGCCTCGCGCATCAAATCGTCAATAATTATAAGTTTTGCACACGGATCGTTTGCATAATCCGAGGATTGCGGCAAACCTTCGCGAAACTCTATCGAAGAACCGTACTCCATATACGCTTGTTGCCACTCGGAATAATAGAAAATAATTCGTTGAAACGGTTCACTATTCAAATGCGAAATGAATTTCAAAAACTTTTTCACAAAGTATGTTTTACCGCAGCCCGTGGGCCCGCAAACCATCGCCGTCCAAGGATGTTTCCACCGCACATCCATTTTAGCGAATGAGCACAATCTTCGTATTAGCTGAAACATATATAGGGTTCGAAAAGACGAATATACGTAAGAACATAAAGTTTTATTTATATACATTATTTACAAAGTAGTGCGAGGTCTATATCTATATACATTATTGTTTATAACCGTAAGGAAGAGTGCCATATTCGCCATCTCGTCTCCGTTTGACGCTCGATGGTTTGCATGATTTGGTTTCAGGACGTGTGACGACCTGATGAAACGCCGTGCGCCGTATAGCGTCATACTTTAGCACAACAGGCTCGTCTCTCTCACCGGTTATAAAGGAGCGCACTGAGTTATAATTAATTAATCCCTTGTTCGCAAAATTAAGCGTTATCCCTTTTACTTAACATACTTCTTTTTCCTCTCCATTGGGAGTGCATACGATAAAAGAATAAAATTTGGTCCGCCTGAAATGAAACTTCTAATATAACTACCTTCCCTATAAGAACTCAGCTCGTCTTTGAGATCCCCTAAGAGCTGTCCCGTTGGAGGCTCGTACTCGTCTTTTTCTTCGTGCGATACGTAAATTACGGAATCGGTATCGCAGTACAAAGCACGATGACCCAGACACTCTAGGTAACTATAAAGTTTCAGGCGGGCCTGGGCTGTGGTGTATGCTGCTACTACGGCGTTCGCTATGCTGGATGGTATAACAGCGTCACTGATTTTCGTGTAGCTTGCATACAATATGTCGTTATTTACGGGTAAAAACCCCGTGATTTCGTACTCAGGGCTAGTCAATAGTTCCATAAGCTTTTTACGCGTCGAAACTATTTCTGTCTGCGGTAGATTTTCCCCCTGCCCAAACTTCCTCCAAAATGAGTTAAGGCATAGCGTTGCGACAGATCGCAGCCCTGGATTTTTAGCTATGGAGTCGCAATTTAGCTTGATTCCTTCCGATCGTTCAAAATCGGCTATATAGAGGTCCTGCGCGGCGTTATCTTCGGAGCAATTGTCGGGCCAACCACTGGCTTCTTGTTCGATTTTTAAAAACGTGTTAATGTATTCGACAAAGTGGCCCCCTGTCTGTGTATCGCGATTGAATTGTGTCGTTTCATATTGCCAGATTTCAGTCACGTCTATCACTCTGTACCCGCATGATACGGCTTTTCGCAACTCGTCGACAACCCATGTACCCTTGAACACGCGCTCTACAGGGTCTTCATGTGTGCATACATCCTGATTCATAATCTCACAACAGCTTCGGCATAGAGCAAATAATAAGCGGTTATGCATACGCACTGGTAATACAGCATGGTAAAGATTACGAGGCGGCTATACGGTGCATTTTACGAGACCCTCAACGAGAGTTAGATCGGTTCTATCAGGACCTGTCAATTCCATGCACTCGTTACCCACGTATACTTTCGGATGGCCCACGGGGTATTTACCGAATTTACAAATATATGGGTACAAAGAGCAAACGTCTACGTAACGTATTTTTTCCGTAGCGTCAACGTCATAGAGCGTAACCATGTTTTCTGTCCGTCCGCCGAAAAAAGCATCACGCGGATTGAGAGGTTCTGCTGTAGCTAAAGGATTATCTTGCAGGAAAGTCCTCATCTCGGCTGTCGAATTTAATAAGCGGTCATATTTACACTCCCAAATTTCCGTGAGCAAATACCCTCGCGTTCGAATCCTCTCAGTTACAGCAGTAGTTCTCTCGAAACGTTCGTGCATGGATATTCCGTCGCTTTGTCGACTGTCTCTGTTTGTGGGATAGCAACGTGGGCAACCGTGCCAGTAGCAACCGTGAAACTGCAATACATGCGCCCAGTTAGGAGTCTCGTAGTACCCGTCTACCAAGAGATTTTGAGGTATTCTGAATTCGCGTGATCGGCCCGCATGAATAATACGAACACCCAGCGAGTTCTCTATCCACGATAGCCATGAAACCGCTTTTTTCGATTGATTTTGCGCCCATCTGTATCCTCCCGTGGGTATAATGCCTATTGAGTTATCTTTCATAAATTTTTTTCGAAAAACTCTGAAGCAGGCTCATGCTATTGTTGTACTTTCATCAAACGGGCAGACGCGACCACTGATAATGAACATATTCCGAAAAGCCATACACGCACGTCGTAAAATCGTGACATCTGTCTTACAACAGCTAATAAGCTCTTCCGAAAAAATGAATACGTAATTGTTGTCTTTTGTTTCGCGATACCAATCAAGAAATTTTCGGCGCTCATCGGCGCGCATCGTGTCCGGAGAATAATGCTCGAGAGGCGGTAATTCGCCTACGTAATTTTGATTTTCCGGTCGGTTAAACAAGTGCGGAAAAATGCCTTCAACGATATCACCGGTAAGCCCAAAGGCTTTCGGTAAACCACTCAGAGGCATGTGAAAGTAATTCAGACTATCGAGAAACACGAGCTTTCCGATGCGCATCGTAATAATTTTCGTACCGTTCATGATTAGTGTGGGGGAGCTGAGTTTTTTTTCTTCGATGAAATAACGCAGGATGAATTGAGCGTCGAAACCCCCTGCATTATGAGCGATACAGATGGTACGCGAAAAACCTTCGAGCGGCTGCATGGCTAGTTCGACAAGCTGGGCTACGGGGCTGTGATTAAACACAAATTCGTGTTCCCCGCAATGCTCGCACGGTTCGGTTATAGAGTCGTTAATGCAGCAAAACGTGCAAACGCGCTGTGCCACGGAATGATTTGGTTCGTGTACAAGAGTAGTCGCATCACCCTTCACAGGTGTGCTCTGCTGTGTTTCAAAATCATAAAAAATGAATAGTATTTTTTTCAAGTCTGGAGTACTACGAATCGGTTTCTTGAAACACAAATGATTATTCGGTTGATCGGATTTGCATGTTTTGCAGTACCCTACTCCGCATTTATGCTTCTCTGATTTTTCCAAAGGCCTTATTGCTCGAAAGCAGTTCCGGCATCGTTTCAGAGCTTCACAAACGCTAGGCTTTCTACGCCTCATGGTCACGATCGGTACCTTATGTCTCTGAAAGCAGTCCTCTCCAAAGAAATCGCGATTGCACGCCTCACATCTGATTATATCGCGCGAGCGCGTATTGCACGCCTGTAGCCCCCAGCATCGAAGACATTTTTCCTTTAAACATCTATGACCGAGTCGACGATAAGCCATATTACACGAGGAACAAAAATCTCTACTACCGACAGCTGCTCTGAGATTTAGAATAGGTTCGAAATGATGTGAACGCTCGTAATAAAAAATGTACAGGGTGTGGTGAATTGTGCCTACGCTATTCAGAACACCCTGTCTACCGTCAAATAGTGGCTCCTCCCCGCGACCCAGAGTTAAAAACTCGTAAACGATAATAGCAAAGCTGTCTCGTGCCAAATAATCTTGATAACGCGTAATCTCGTATACACCACAGCCCTCTACAGGTACGCGGACATCTGCTTCTCTTGTAAGTTCGAGTGCCGCTTGTTTTTGTGCAACACCATTAATTCGTCTAATACGCCGCCATTTATCATGTGGGCTACCCGAGCGTATTTCTCCTCGTTCTGCGTATGCTCGAGCCACTACCAGCGAACGCGGTAAACATAGATTGTCCCTATTTCGGATCGAGAGAATAGATTGTTTTGCGACAGCCTCGTGTGTGAGACCTTTCCGACCGCGCCCTTCGACCCCCTTGACAGCGCACATTTTTATCGTGCACGAGTCATCGATGTTCAAAGATGACCCACTTTGTGCCACGCTGCTTATTAATTTCCATATATCTTCGAATACATAATCTCGGGTCGGTCGGATAGATAACCACACGGGCCCGTGCGGCAAGCTATTCGCTGTAACCGAAACGCCTACATAATCGCCGCCCTCGCAGGAGCTCATGATGTGCGTTAAGAGATCACGAAACGCACCGTTGAGCCAGTCCTCCACGCTAACTCCAGAGACTGGCTGCCGAATTCGCAACGACGTTTCACGTCCCCGTATTTTGAAGCGCTTAAAGTACCTCGTGTAATCACCGATGATCTCAAAATGCTTTCCTGGCGGGTGTATTTCATGGAGTGGCTCGCTCCTTGCTGCAGTACGCTGCCTGCCTGACCCACTTTGCAGCTCTGGAAAAAGAGGCATGTATTAGATTCTAGAGCTGATTAATATGAAATTATTAAATTTTATCAATATTTGTACCTCTCGCGCATCATAGTACTGCTTAAATAGACCGATATCACCACTCAAACAAAGATGCTGACGAATACCCTGTTACAAAAGGACCCACTCGCTTACATGCTTAATTAATTTTTTCATGTGTAAGAAAAATTATTTACCAGAGTCGTCATCAGTCACGAGCATTTGAAGCCAATCGTCAGCCCTTTGAAATGCTATTTCCTCGTCTCTCTCGTTCTCGATCGGATATTCCCACAGCTGATTTTCGCGATGGTCAAAAACATCATCAGGGTCAGAGGTTGGGGTTGCTCGTCGTCCAGAATGGCATAGGCCTGATGGGCCTGGTACAGCAGCGTCTGTTACCCTCTCCCTATCTATGCCCTCTGGATGAATTTATAATTTAAAATTGACGCCACACCAACTTTTAATTTTTTTATTTTTTTTTGCACCTTAATTTCAACTTACGTTCGAAAATCGACGAATTAGAAAATATGTCCGAAGGATGCTCGATACTTGAAACCGTACTCATAGGTCGCTCATCATTCAGCTCGGTGCATGACAGGTGCTGACTCGTTGCGCTCCTCTGCTGGCATGCTAATTCCACAGCACAAGCCCCTTCTATAAGAGCTGCTTCTTCATTCGGCGATGCATCCAAGAGCTGTCGATATACTATATTAGGTGCACAACTATTAAAAATAATATCCCTCTTTTAATAGAAGTAGTGCTTTAAACTCATAATTTTTCCAGTAAACGAACCGTGTTAAAATTTCATATAAATGTTTTTCTTACGATAATAATGTAAGGAGAGAGAAAAAGAGGAGATTGGTGAATAAGAATACATTTTTTAAATATATCATGTTGAAATTCGTAAAATATTTTTTCTAACGATAACAGGCGCTCTGTACCCCTTTAATGAAAGAGAGAGAGACAGCGAGAGGTAGAGAGCGCGGAACCACGCGAAGCATAGCACAAAGAGTAGAGCTCGATAAATAACGATTATCTCTGCTTACGCAAACAGGTGCTCTGCATCGTGCTCATGAAAAAAGAGCGAATGAGTGAGAGAATTGCGAAGAATGCGGAACCACGCGAAGCATGGCACAAAGAGTAGAACTCGATAAATAGGGTTTGACCATACTATCGAAATAACAGCCGTCAAAATATTTTTTCAGTACGCTTTAAGATCCATACCGCTTTAACGAAAGAGAGAGAGAGAGAGAGAGAGAGAGAGAGAGAGAGAGAGAGAGAAGAGGAAATTGATCAATAAGAATACTTTTTGAATATTTCGCGTTGAAATTCGTAAAATTTTCTAACGATAACAGAAGCTCTGTATCGCTTTCATGAAAGAGAGCCAGCGAGAGGTAGAGAGAGAGAGAGAGAGAGAGAGAGAGAGAGAGAGAGAGAGAGAGAGAGAGAGAGAGAGCTCGGGACCACGCGAAGCATGGCACAAAGAGAAGAGCTCGATAAATAAGGCTTGCCCGTGCTAGCGTAATAATGGCATCGTGAAAAAAATTTCAATACGTGCTGGCGTAATAATGGCGTCGTGAAAAAATTTTCAATACAGTTTAAGTATTACAAATATACATGATTATTTTTTATGATAGTACAGAACTTACTTTTGATTTCATCGACAATACCGCGGACACATGGCGCGCTTTCCAATCCTCGACGCTGCAGCTCTTCAAACACACACGCTAGCACTTGTTGACCATGTAGTATGCCTCTGTTGTAGGCTGCCGCTATGATTCGCAAGGGCGCCCACCATACAATATATTTTAGGCGTCTTATACGTCTATCGCCCCATAATCGATTTAATTCGTTGCACCATCGCTCGTTACACCGACGACGAAGCTGAGAGCTATGTAATATGGCCAACCGCAAAAGATTCAATATACACTCGCGAAGTGCTCGATCTGCCATGATTGATAACGATACGTGATAATACCCTGCTGGATTGAGACTGATTAACATTGCATCTTGTTCTTTCCATATAAATACTTAGCGCTAGCGCTAGCCTTCTGAGCGAGTTTACTCATTTACTTAAATTGCAGCGCCATCAAAAATCGAGGCCCCTTGCGACACAAAAATATGCATGATGAGGTATCAAGATATCAAGATATCAAGATTTCAAGATCTCGCCACATATGTATATAAGCATTCCAAATGCTCTTATTGTTTCAATGTAACATGATATAGCGAGACTCTGATCAAATTTTTTAAACAGCGACTTCTTCGAAAAGCGCAACGAAGTGGAGATCGCTTAGCTTTTATATGCATTTTAAAACTTAATATCATTTTTCAAAAAATATACTTTTACAAACGAGAAATAAGTAGGTGGTCTCAATAATTTTCATGAGTCTTAATGGGTCTTGAGTCCTAAATATATTAAAATTATATTACTATAAAGAGCATGAAGTACGAAAACACATTAAATAAAGAATAAGGAGAGATTCGCAGCAATGAGCAAAGAAGGCATGCAGTCTGCTGATGCTCCGCTGATGGTGCGTTTCACGCACCTCGAGAAATCGAGAAATCTCGTAGCGTTATACCCGAATACTAGGTGTACATCGAAAAATATACAAAAAAGCCCCGCTATTGCTGCGATAGAAAGATTCGAGGCATGGAAAAAGATATGCATCAGAAAAAAGAGAGAAAGAAAGAGAGACAGAGTTAGCGAATATTCGCACAAAGAGGAGAGCTCGATAACTATGCTCGTGATCTCAGCCGTACCTCTTTTCTGACCCTCGAGCTCATATCTCTCAAAAGAATTTCCGAAGTTTTTCTCCCGAGAGGCAAAATTTTTTTCCGTGTAGAGAAAAATTTTTAATTTATAATTTTTCTTACATAGCTCGAATCAGACTTATACATCGCTTTCATATAAAGCATCATGATATTGATACTCTGTTTTCGTCAAAATAAAGTAAACCTTCGCGCGTGCAAGTTAGCTGACATCCTCTTATACACGCAGTGTGTATGTGTAGCGGCGAGAGCTATGCAACTTTTCTCTCCGGGTGGAAAAAAAATTTGAAAAATACAATTGCAAAGGAGAACAGTATCAGTCATCGCTATACTCTTGTAGATGGGCCATTCGATGCTAAAGCGCCCCTGCTTGCCTGTTATCTGTACAATTTTAATTCATTCTTCGCCCTATATGTAAAAGAACTGCTGCTGCTGAACGATACCGCGTGAGCATGCCCATAGTTATTGACTCTCGAGCGCTACGGAATGGTACCTCGTTAACTTACCTATGTATATTCGCAGCGTATACCTATTGTGTATGTAGGTATACTCGCGTTGCGTCTTCAGACCACATTATATACACTAAATATATTATCCTCCATACGAATAAAAAAATGAGCGAATTCGAGCAAGCTTGGGCGACGATGAGACATGCACGTGGTGCTGACGGTGCATTTCGCGCGCGCCGAGAAGTCTTCATAATATTATCCCTAAAGACGTGTGGAGCTTGCTTCCAAGCATCTGTAGAGCTCAGTAATCGTCGTTCTTTTAATCGTGTAACATAGGGAAAACGTTCTCGCAATGTCAATCGGTTAAAAAATTATTCGTTTAAATAATTTATGTGCCCTCAGGATTAACATGTGTGCTCGTAATAAAAATATTTCACAAAGACGGGACTCACGGAGATAAGTATAAGGAATATATCTGTGCGTGTTTGCATTCTATCGTTTTTCAAAATAATTCCTGCTGTAGATCACTCAAAACCTTATTCGTAGGAATGTCGGAAAAAATTTTGGAGTGCTAGTACGAGTGTTTTTAAACTCCTTCGCAATTTTACTGTGCGGTGATTTTTTTTTCACGGATTCGGAATGAATTTTAGTTACCGAAATAACGAGGGAGAATAGTGAGAGAGAGATAAAATATGCGCGAAAAACAGAAAGTGTGTGCGAGAGAAGGAGAAAGAGAGGAAAAACCTAAGTGGCAGGAGCGAGAGAGAGAGAGAGAGAGAGAGATGCGCCTAATAGCCTCGGAAGAAGCATAAGTAAAAAATAATCATCAATCGGAGAGAGAGTGGAAATATTAAAAATAATAATAAAAATAATAACAACTATGAAAGTAAAAAATAATAATCCAGAGAGAGAGAGAGAGAGAGAGAGAGAGAGAGAGAGAGAGAGAAAGAGAGAGAATATTGAAAACAATAAAAATAAATATTAATAATAATAATAATAATAATAATAATAATAATAATAATAATAATAATAATAATAATAATAATAATAATAATAATAATAATAATAATAATAATAATAATAATAATAATAATAATAATAATAATAATAATAATAATAATAATAATAATAATAATAATAATAATAATAATAATAATAATAATAATAATAATAATAATAATAATAATAATAATAATAATAATAATAATAATAATAATAATAATAATAATAATAATAATAATAATAATAATAATAATAATAATAATAATAATAATAATAATAATAATAATAATAATAATAATAATAATAATAATAATAATAATAATAATAATAATAATAATAATAATAATAATAATAATAATAATAATAATAATAATAATAATAATAATAATAATAATAATAATAATAATAATAATAATAATAATAATAATAATAATAATAATAATAATAATAATAATAATAATAATAATAATAATAATAATAATAATAATAATAATAATAATAATAATAATAATAATAATAATAATAATAATAATAATAATAATAATAATAATAATAATAATAATAATAATAATAATAATAATAATAATTTTTTTTTTTTTTTTTTTTTTTAAGGAGGGGGGAAATGCCTTTACGCACAACCGGGGGTCCGACTGGACCCCCGAGTGCCGGGCTCGCCTTGCGGCCCTACCGGCTAAAACCCCCCCTCCGTGACGCCCGCACCACCCCGGAACCGCTTTCGCATTACTTCGGGGTGGCGCCTAGATCTTTACGCCACTTCGGCGCCCGGCGCGTCCATTACCGCCTTTTTTTGGCGGAGGAGCGACTCTACGGCGGTCGCTACCTCCGCCCAGGCCTCCGCGTTCCGGAGCATAATACCCACGATGGTCTCGGGTGTTATGCTCCCGAACCTCACCTCCAGTGGGGCCCTCCACACGCTCCACTCCTCGCAGTGGAAGAACGTGTGGAGGGCGTCGTCTTTGGGGGACCCGCAAGATATACAGCACGGGTCCCGGACCTTCCCCATTTTGTGGAGATAGGCCCGGAAGTACCCGTGCCCCGTCAGCATCTGGGTGAGGTAGTAATTCACCTCACCGTGCTGACGGTTGAGCCAGGTGGACAGCTGAGGTATTAGCCCAGCCGTCCACCGGCCTCGCGGGTCCCCCTCCCACCTCTTTTGCCAGGACCGTAAACTACGCGTCCTGGCAAGCTCCTTCCTCCTCTCCCGATCCTCTTCCTCGGGGTAGTCCTGGTGGACGGACTTCCGCTCTTGCGCGAGGAGGTCGATGGGTATGACCCCGGCTACAACCAGCGCTGCGGGCTCCGAGACCGTGCGGTAGGAGCAGGCGATGCGGAGGGCCCCTCTCCGCTGCACTCCAGCCATGCGCCTCCGGTAAATCTCATACTGGAGCGCATCAGCCCAGACTTCGGCGCCGTAGAGCATTATTGACTCGGCGGTGCGGAGTAACAGACGACGTATGCAGGGTCGGGGACCGCCAATATTGGCCATGACCCTGCTCAACAACGTCGTCACCGCAGCCGCCTTGTCAGCTCTCCGTCTGATCTCTTCCCCGAAGGTAAGCCTAGCGTCCAGGCTCACCCCCAGGTACTTTACCGACGCCTTTGTCTGGACCGTCGCCTCTCCTACCCGCATATCCCGTATAAGTGGGACATGCTTTTTGGTGAGGAGCACGATCTCGGTCTTCGCCAGCGCTAGCTCCAAGCCGTGGTCGTCCATCCAAGAGCGGACCCGACGCATTACCTGGTTGAGCAGCATCTGTGCCGCCTCAACGGTACGGGCGATGATTACGGCGGAATAATAATAATAATAATAATAATAATAATAATAATAATAATAATAATAATAATAATAATAATAATAATAATAATAATAATAATAATAATAATAATAATAATAATAATAATAATAATAATAATAATAATAATAATAATAATAATAATAATAATAATAATAATAATAATAATAATAATAATAATAATAATAATAATAATAATAATAATAATAATAATAATAATAATAATAATAATAATAATAATAATAATAATAATAATAATAATAATAATAATAATAATAATAATAATAATAATAATAATAATAATAATAATAATAATAATAATAATAATAATAATAATAATAATAATAATAATAATAATAATAATAATAATAATAATAATAATAATAATAATCGGACCACTATGGTGAGCCCCCCAGAACTCTTCCCCCACCACCTCTCCCCACCATTACCCCCACCACGCTCGGAAAGAGGCTCCAGCGCGGGGGAAAGTGGAGGGGATAGGAGTGGGGATAGGAGTGGGGGTGGCCATAGTGGTCCATATACTACTCCCTTGTGTCCGCCGATTGTTGAGGCGTGGAATTCTTTGATGATGGATTGTCTATTGGCTAGTGGTGGAACAGAGATGAGCCCTTCACAGAGAGTGATTGTTATCTTTAAGCCATGCGTGTGTGTCTTTAAGAATGTTTTTATATTGGTCCACATGAATGTGTCGATAATTCCGGGGTCTTTCGAGAGTGCGCAGGAGTCTATGTTGTTTCTGTGTAATGTCTGTAAGAGTGTTTTTAGACATTTCTGAATCGTGTGTAAGTTAGAGTCGTCTGTTGATCTTTCTTTGCAGATCGTAGAAATATGATAGTTTTCTCCCTGCTTTGTAATGACGATTTCTCCAACTCGTGGTTTACTTTTCTGAAGTTCCTCCTGTTTGATTTTTCCTTTTTCGATTAATATTTTCGAAACCATGGTGTTTATGGCGCAATCAGCTGCTAAGAAGAACGCTATGTTGTCTTTTTGTGACAAGATGTTTTGTTGTTTTATTATAATGTTCTCCCTCGCAGTTGTGCTCTCGTTTTGCAAAGACTGTTCGTCCTGATGTCCTAGTGGTCTGTCGCCAGGCTCGCTGTTACGCTTATTTTTACTGGGCGTTGGTATATTTATTTCAGACCGTGGTTCCGTTCGTTTTTCCTCCTCTTGTTAGGGAGACCTATTTACGTCGGCTGGTTGGCTTGACCCTTTAGGTGGGAGGGCAGGCAATTCCTCTACTTGTGCTACGACATGTGATGTTTCATTCTGGTTTTGATCGGGAAGTTCGTCGTAGTCAGTGGCGTCTGTTTGTTCTGATGCCAAGTCAGGTTCCGTTGTTACTTCTTTCCTTATTGCTCTGCTTCTAGTTGTTCGTTGTGGGCCAGTTATCGTCAACCGATTTCTGTGATATTGAGGTGGTATGATTGTTGTGTCAGTTTCGCGGTCATCGGGATCGCTATCGGTTGAGGACGGTGTGTCCGGGTGTATGGGACTTTTCCGTGTTACTGGCTCAGGCGGTGGATTTTTCCGCGGTCTGCCTGGTCTGCGTTTAGCAACTCGTGATGGTAATGAGGAAGGTGGTTTTTTTCGTGGTCTACCGGGCTTGCGTACTATGACCGGTGATGATAGTTGCGAAGGAGGTCTCTTCCGTGGTCTACCTGGTCGGCGTTTGGTGGTTGGTGTTGGGACCGTTTGTATCTCCGATGGAGATCGGAAGGTTGGTTCGATGTCCTTGTATTTAGCCTGTTTCGACGTACTTGGTTCCGGTTCCCATGAAGAAGTTGGACGTGTGGAGTACGATGTTTGAGGTTCCGATTGGAGCCGTTTTTCCACATTAGCTGGTGATGTCCGTTCTTCTTCTTCTTTCATGTCCCTTGGTGGTGGTGGTGACCTGAAGTTGGGTTGCGCGTCCGGTTGCTTCGCGCATTTTCCGTCGCTTTCGTGATGTGTTGGTGATCGAAAGTTTGGGACAACCTCCTGTTTTGCGACCTCTTCCTCTTTCGTTGCCGTCTCGTGTTCGGTTTTGTTTGCCAATTCGTCGTATGGTTCACTGTTTCTCACGACTCCGGGTCCTCCGTGAGTATTGTGAGTCGCAGTGTTATCGCTGCTTGTGGCTCTGGGTCTTCCAAAGCGGTCACTAGCGCCGATGGGGGTCCGGGGTGGCGGCTCGGGGCTCGCATCTTTTATTTCCTGCTGCGTTGAGCTTTTTGTATTTTTTTCTTGCTGCGTTGAGCTTTTATCGTTTTCTTCTCGTTGCTGCGTTGAGCTTTTTGTGTTTTCTTCTTGCTGCGTTGAGCTTTCTATGTTTTCTTTTTTATCTTTTTTTTCGTAACATTTTGTTGCATCTTTTTCCACTTTGTTTTCCTGTGGGTTATCCCTTGAAGTTTGCCGGGTCGGTTCCCGTTCAATTTTTATGGTTTCGATCGGTTCTTCTTCTGACATTGACGAATCGTAGTTGTTATCGTCGATTTTTTTATTGATTTTGGGTCGTGCACTCCCTTCAATCCGTTCTTGATTGTCTGATGTCATTTCTTGATCTGTGTCCGTGTCGATGTCTTCGGATTCTTCGATTTCTTCCGGTAGGAATATTATCTTGTTCGGTACTGGGTTGCCGGAGGACTGATCCGATGATGATGATCGATTACGTTTGTTCGAATCTTGCGATATTCTTGGCCTTTTTACTTCGTTTTCCGATTCTTCCGATGATTGTTCTCGGGGTCTGACTGGGAAAATTTTTATTGGGTTCCGCGATAGTGCGTCGGCGACGACGTTAAGTTTCCCTGGTTTGTGGTGGATTTCGTAATCGTAATCGTTGAGGACGGCCTGCCAATGTTGTAGCTGTTGCGGTGGGTCTGGCTTTTTTACTAAATATGTGAGTGCTCTGTTATCTGTTACTAAGATGAAGTGATGTCCGTATAAATAGTGTCTAAAGTGTTGAATTGCGTTGACTATTGCTAAGAGTTCTTTACGCATTGCGTCGTATACTATTTCCGTTTTTGAGAGGGTTCGGGAGTAAAATGCAACAGGGTGGTCAAATTTTTCGTGTTCTTGACTGAGGACGGCACCAATCGCAACGTCTGATGCGTCCGTTGTGAGCTTAAATTGTTTTTTGTGATCTGGGTAACGCAAAATAGGTTGCTCTGTTAATTTTTGTTTGAGGCAGTCGAATGCTTGTTGGCATTCTTCTGTCCATTTGAATTTCTCCGATGGCTTTAATTGTTTGGTTAACGGGGTAGCAATTGTTGCGAAATCTTTTATAAAGCGTCTGTAATAATTCGCTAGCGCATGAAACTGTGTGATATTCTTTTTATTGCTTGGGACAGGGAAGTCTTTTATTGCTTGAATTAATCCTGGTCTGGGTTGTGAGCCTTTTTCGCTGATGACGTGCCCTAAATATTCAACCTGCTTTTGTAGAAATAAACATTTGTCTGTGTGTAGTGTGAGTCCTGCGTACGTCAATCTCTTCGCCAGTCTACGAAATTTCCGTTCGTGTTCTTCCAGATCGGTAGCGTAAATGACTATGTCATCGAGATATACAAAAAGATCAGTACCCTGGAGTACGGATAACGCTATGTTCATGAACCTTTGAAAGGTTGCCGGCGCATTTTTCAGTCCAAACGGCATTCGGTTAAACTCGTAATGACCGTTCGGCGTGGAAAAAGCCGTTTTTGGTTTGGCTCGCGGGTGCATTTCAATTTGATGAAAGCCGGATGCCAAATCCAATACCGAATAACGGGATTTTCCCAGTTGATCGATGATGTCGATAATATTCGGTAACGGGTACGCGTCTGGTGTCGTTTTCTCGTTAAGCTTCCTAAAATCAATAACCATACGCCATCGCTTGTTTCCGTCGTGATCGGCTTTCTTAGGCACGATCCAGACTGGGGAGTTATATGGTGATAATGATGGTTGTAATATGTCTTTTTTTAGGAGATCGTTTACTTGTATCTGTATTTCGTCTTTATGTACTTGTGGGAATCGATATTGTTTCGTGTTGATTGGTTTATCGTCGGTTGTAATAATTTCGTGTTTTGCCATTGTCGTGTGACCTAACCGTTCTCCTGGGAAGCAAAATAAGTGAGAGTATTCTGAAGCTAGACGGAGCACATGGGCTTGCTCGTCGTTACTTAAGCCTTCCAAATGTAAGAGTGGTCTAAGCTGGCTAAATCTGTTTTCCTCACTTACTACTGCTGCACCAATTGATGCGCGTGGTTCGTCGTGTAAATCGTGTTCTCTGAGCGCGATCGGCGGCTCCGATATTCCGTCGATCGGTTGTAACTCTACTGTCGGTACCCTAAAGTGTATTTTGCGTTCGTTTGTATTTATCGCTCTTAAGTACGCGATACCTTTGTTTTTTGTCACTAGTGCGTCGCCGATAAATAAACCTTCTCCTCCGTCCATTCTTGGGATATATCCTTCTAGGAGGTCTGGATTTGCTATTCTGACGTAAATTGTTGATTTTGATCGAGCCGGTATCGTTACGGTTTCATAAGTTTCGAAGGGTATTGTGATATCTCCGAATGATATGCATGATTTTGTGTATAAAATGTCGGCTGGGGTTTTTTGAAAGAATTCGTCGCCCAAAACGGCGTCTCCTGCAATTGGTACTTCGTTACCGATTATGTGGAATTTAACTGAAATGTTTTTTATTCTAATAATGCACATACCGGTTGTAAAAATCGTATTTTTCGTGATTCCCGTCAATTCGTATATAATGAGAGGGTTTACGTTCGCGTTATTTCCCACTGCTTTTTGTTTAATTAATTTTATCTCTGCACCGGTGTCAACAAGGAATCGAGCTGAATGTTCGTGTAAGTCGATAGAGTTTATTATTATCGTCGGTGGTCGACGTTTTTCCGCTTTTCCGAGTGATATTATTGCTTTACGTTTTTCTGGGGTTTTATCATTTACTGGTTCTGTATTGGGCGCTCTTGCGGCTCGCTCCGCGTCGCGCTGTCACGCGGAGTTGAACTCGCGTTTTTTGACTGTTGTAATTCTGCTAAGGCTCTTGCGAGTTCGTGAATGTGGTCAGTAAATCTGTCCTTGCTTTCGCTACGTCGCCTTTGTGGGTTATTGCTATTCCTGTCGCGAGAGTTGTCGCGGGATCTGCTTTCTGGGTTACTTTGATAATCGTATGAGTCGTCTCGTGAGCTATTGTATTGTCTGTCGCGTGAGTTGTTTCGGAAGTAATTTTGTTGTCTATCGCGCGAATCACTGCGATATCTGTTCTGAAAATTCTGTCCGTCGCGTGAGTTGTCGCGGTATCTATTTTGAAAATTTTGTTGGCGGTCGCGCGAGTCGCTGCGATACCTGCTATGGAAATTTTGTGAATTTTGGCGGAATGAGTCTCTGGGTCTTCTGCTACGACTTTCTCTTATTTCTTTTATCGTGAAACGTTCCGCGGTGGAATGACCGTTTGTTTGGTGGAATTCGCAGTATTTTTGAGTGGTTTCCTGTTGGGTTTCGACGAAATGTACATTCGCTGCCTCGGTGTATTCGGTTTGGGTATTTTCGCGAGTGGCTCGATTTTGATTTACTGTCTTTCGTTTTAAGAGTTCTTGCTCGATGTTGCCTGCTTCTTTTATCGCTTGTTCGAGAGACTGGATGTTTTGATTTATCAAAAAGCTTCCTATCTTGTCAAAAAGGCCTCTTACGAAGGCTCGTGTCACTGATTTTTTCAATTCTGCTATTCTACTTTTGAGATATTCTTTTTCACTTTCTCGAGTGTAACATTCCTCTAACCTTTCTATTATCCGTTTTAAAATTACTCGCGTTCTTGTCGCGTATTCTGGAACTAATTAGTTATAATTTTGCGAAATTGCTTTTAATTCCAATTGGAGGTCAAGTAATTCAATTGGGGCGCTAAAATTGTCCCTAAGATCGTTAAGGAATTCTGTCAATGTTTCGTGAGTTTTTGTTTCTGCAAAATCGAGGGCTGTTCCGTTTAATTTATACTGTATCATATTGAGTAGTCTCTCGTGTTCGCTTTCCGGCAATACATTTGCTGCTCTCTTGCATGCTTTAATAAAAAGGTCAACTGGTATATTTTTGCCGTCGAATATCGGGTTTGCGTTATATACATCGCGAAAGGTAACACCGCTGTTTGCCATCGCGTCTGATTCTTTATTATCGGTATTAAGATTAAAAAATGTATTTGTCAAATTTTGACGTAAGCTCTTACGTCATGGCGGGCGAGTTGGATTAATTTTGTAAAAACAGGTTTTCCTTTGTACAAAATAAAATAAAAAATTTCCTTTTCTATTAGTTGTGAAATGTGGGTTTTATTGAATTTGTTTAAATTAAATTACTTATTTGTATTACCTTAATTCGGGTGGCAAATAAAGGGAGCAAAATTTTAAATTAAAATAAAATATTTCGTACGTTGAAATAGGCTGAAAATTTTTTTTTTTTTATGTATTGAATGATTCGACGTCGCGGTCTTTTCTTTAATTAAGGGTTGCAAAGAAAATTATGAATTGGCAAAGCGGTTAATAACTGGGTTTCTTGAACGAGTACAATGGTTAATAGTATCTATTGGAGTTGAGCGGTGGGTCTTTGTTGCCCAGTGAGAGCGAGATGGTCAAGCGTTGGTGTTAGAGCGAGAGCGCGATAAAGAAAAGAATAAATGGAGTGACTGTGTCGCTCGAGAATATGCGTGTATTGAGCCGTATCGGTGTGACAAAGGCCAGCGGTATACGCACATGCGTCACAAGGGCTCGCTTAGGCACAAAAAAAAATTTTCACGTATTCGTGGGAATTTTATATTATAATGGATTTTTAAATATTTAACGTTACTTACATTGCCGCTATTAGAAGAATTGCGATTTTCGTTAGATTTCCTTCCTCTTCCTTCCTTCCTTCCTTCCTTCCTTTCAGTTATTTCCTTTTGTATTTTTTCGAATATCGTTGGATGTACCGTGTCGTATGCCTCAGTTGTCGTTCGATGTTTCCGGGTAATTTTTTCTTTTTTTTTTCACTTCCACGTTCTGTATATTCACTTCCGATTATTTTCGATGGATTTTCGGTGATAATAATTTTAAAAAAATTTTTTGGGTTGTGCGCGTTGATGGATCCTACTTCGGACACCAATTTGTGATGGTCGAACCGGTTAAGTGAGATAGAAATGAAGTTGAACTCGAGATACTTTAGCTTGATGGTTTATTGGTAAATTAGAATGTTTGGGAGTGCACGTCTGGATTGATTGATGGTTGATGAAGAACTGAAGTGCTAATGAGCTGGAGGAAGGAGAGGACTTAGTGAGAGTGGAGGGGATGTCGCTAAGACGGAGGGACAAGGCCCGTGGGACCAAGGGCAAACTGAAGCTAAGGTGCTGACGATTATGACTGACCGGAAAGAAGTATTGGGTTTAGCTGATATGTGGGATTTGAGCGTGAGAGTGGACTGATGGCGAGAGTGAAGTTGATGAGTTTGCGTGGGAAAGGAAAAGAGTTTTCAAGCTATGGGACGGGGCCGTTACATTAATTTTTCGAAAAATCTTTGTTTCGGCACCAAAAATAATCAGGCGGGAAAGCATAAGTTGAATGATTCATGAATTGTAAGGAAATAATCGTAAAATTATAATATTCCGACTTTGGTTTTTTTTTTAATTTTCCGAGAATTCTGTTTGTTTTAGCACCAAAAATATAATAGTCAGGCAAGGGAAATAAAAAAATATACAGCATTCCCATTTTATTAATATAAGCAGGTGTTCAGTGACGAATTTTTTTTTTTCCGTGCGTGCATGTGCGTTCGTAGGCGTGTGTGCGTGTTTATATACAGCGTGCATGTTCGTATGCGTACGTGCATGTACAAACACTCATACGAACGCGCGCGTACATACGCGTGCACACACACACACACACACACACACAACATACGCAAAAAAACACGCATGCACGCGTACGAACACGCACGCACGCGTATGGACATACACGCAGCATGCATACGACACACGCACGCACAGGCATACGCACAAAAAAAAACAAAAAGAAAATGAAATTTCGTCACTTCAAATCCACTTACGTCAATAAAATAGAATTGCTGTACATTTTTCGAGTTCCCCCATCTCAGTATTATATTTGGTGCTAAATAAACATATTTATCGAAAAGAAAACGAAAATTCGGAATATCATCATTTTTTATGATTTTTCCACTATAACTCACGAATCATTAAACTTATTCATTTTCACCCGCCTGATTATCATTTTTGTGCTAGAACAAACATATTTGTTAAAAAAAAAAAAAAAACATGTATACATTCGGAAAAAAAATGAAAATTCGTCACTTAGTACCTACTTATGCTAATATGAACAAAAAAACGGGATATTTTTCGAGTTCCGCCTGATTATTATTATTTATTACTATTATTATTATTTATACTCACGACGATAACGGCACTGAATACAAGAGTTGTAAAGGAACATCCGAGGCTTGCGACGTCGAAACGACATTTCTTATCGCTGTTGGCGTCGACGGCTTTTGCGGTGTTGATGAGCTCACCGGTATAATAGTCGAAAGTTGTGCTTCGCCCGTTGCACTCAGTACCGGTGGAGACACATGTACGCCTACTCGTGTTGTAGCCAATATCAATTCACTCCTCTCCGCCTTAGAGTTACGAAGATAAATCAAAGTGTCGTCCATGATGAAGCTTCCTTCAGTTTTGTTATCATCGGAGATTATGCGATTTGAAATGCAATAATCATCGCTTTGTATGAGGTTGTCGCCGATCATGTCTTCTGCTCTGTTACAAGTTAGCTCTTTACGCGTGTTTATCTGTTAAGAAATTATGAAGTGCATTCTAAATTAGTCTAGTCCAGGATTCACAACTATTCGTCGTTTTATATAACAGGACTGTATGATAAATATATTTTGGATATATTAGATATATCTTTGCTCGAAAATATATTTTATGTATCCCAAAATATATCCGAGATATGGAATGTTTCGTCGGAAATATATCCGATATATCTTTTATATATCTTAGCACCCACACAGCATTAGATATTCATTGTACATATTTTGCATGTTCCAGAAAAAATATTCGAATGTTCATAGAACATTCACTTTTATCTGAGGTATATGTTCTGAATGTGTAATGAACATGACAATGTCACCCCAAAATGATATCTGCAAAATGTCGATGGGAACATTTAAAGGATATGTATACTATATACACGAATATACACGAATATCGTGTACATAGTATGCATGTCCTTTAAATGATCCCATCGACATTTTGCAGATATCATTTTGGGGTGACATTGTCATGTTCATTACACATTCAAAACATATCCCTGAGATAAAAGTGAATGTTCTATGGACATTCGAATATTTTTTCTGGAACATGAAAAATATATGTACAAGCATTATTATTATTTTCAATGCCTTGGGCATGGTGAACACACAATCAATAAAATACAGTTTAAAAACTTAATTGAGAAATAATAAATACGACGAATAAACGTGGTGAATCACCTGATGCATAAAAGGTTAACAACGCGCGAGGACTCGTCTAACATAACCTAACACAAATTATAAACTAGAAGAGGTGGAAATAATATATCAAGTCGAACTATATATTTACAATTCCTATTATGAATATAATACTCTCGTACGTACACGCGTCAATATGTAAAATAATTTTCCTGGTTTATTCTTAAAACACGTGCGGCGACAAACTTTCGTGCGCGGGATTGAGTGAGAATCAAGCCTTTATTCGCACGGTAACAGCACTGCACTTCCACTGGTTGCTTTCTTCGCTGAAAAGTCACGTGAGCAGATATCCTCTTGGATTGGCCGTCGATCGCAGCGCAACTCATATTCTGGCGCGAATTTTGAAACGTAAAACAGCGAAAGCTTTCTGTAATACGTTCTCAAAATAGATAAATAGCTCTGTATACCTTCTATCTTATATTATTCATCGTACTTATTCATATATATAATAATTTTATCAATTTTTTTTACTCGTTTTTCAACTAAATTATTAATTGATTAAAAATGTACCTACATAATTTTTTCCAACCCAATTGAACGTAGTTATTCGATAATTATTATATATACTGTTTATAGTGAACGAATATGCTTCAGAAATCACACTTCTATGCAAGTCCGTGAGCTGTGGGGGTATCAGAATCTTCAATTACGGATTCGAACATTTGAAAACATACGGGGAATATATAACGACGAATATCCCGGAATGTTCTAAAAACGCATATACATATAATATTCATGATATGCTCGTAAATGAATATCCTTCCGGGTATGTACATAAAATATCGTTTTCACATGCACGATATTTTTTTCACATTGTGCACTTATTTTGTACATACGGTGAATATCTAATGCTGTGTGGGCATATACTTTTTGGCCGTGGAGGCAGCTGACTTTTCTATCATGTTGATCTTTCTTGTCGAGCAATGTTGCCGGTACCAAAGGAAATGGCAATTTTCAAACTTTCGACATCCTCCCCGGAAAATGTTTCTCGAGATCATAGTTTACGGGTACAATCGAACGAATCGGTATGCCTGCAATCTTGACTTCATTCCTCCTTTCATTCAGTGAAAACATAATGAAAAATAAAGACTTTGATGAGTGGTGCATGTCTACTTTAACCAATTTTGTTATGTTTTGCCGAGAGCGTCTATTACGTGTTTAAGAGTGTCTTAGAGTGTCTATTACGTAAATATGTTCTCGAACCTTTGGGGTAGAACCACGATCTTTTCCGACGACGCTGTCAGCATCATCTTGTTCATCGGATATTTTTTTGTCCATGGCTACAACTTTGTCATCGTTTTCATTAGTACTGTCATTGTCTTGGAATGACAATACGTTTCGTACAGTTGTCGTCTTTGAAGGCATCTCCTACAATGAAAGCATTATTTATTTTAACGAATTGCGATGAAAATAAAAAATTTTGAAATTCAAGGAACGACTATTTTCTCTACCTTCCTCAATTTTGCGTTTGTGTGCATAAAGCGCTGTACTTACATCGTTATTTTTTTGAGATGGCAAATTCTGCATAAGAGGTATCGGTGTCGGAGGTTCTTCGCTTTCATTTTCCGTGTGTACCGATGGAGACACTTGACTGACATTCAACGTCATTTTCAATGTCGATTTGCCAATTTCAGGACTTGTCAGTGTTACGGAGATGTCGGTTTCAATGACAGTCTGTTGCATGGTGAAACTTGCATTTGCTTCGTTTTCACAAGAAACTGTATGAAATTTTTCGCGATCACGATTGCTCGGTACCTGTATGTCAACGGTGATGTATTCCGAGTTGCAAGTTGTCTTTTCTCGTGTACTTTTCTGCAAAAAAAATCAAAAGGTACATACGGAATTGATATAGTCAAAGTAACTGATATAATTTTCTCACATTTCGGTACTTTCGTAAAATTCAATCATTTTCATTTTAATCGTAGTCACCATACCTCTGCAATCACGGGAATTGCTTCATCTCGAATACCTCCATCCTCAACATGCTCTGTACACTCGATCGATTCCGTACGTTTCAAAGATGTGATTTCCTGAAAAAGTAACATTATTTATTAAAAAGATATATACATAATAGGGTGTGTTGAAAATTAACTTTTTTTTCTTCGCTCCTACCACTCAAAACTTTAGGTTTTGACATTAAAGAGGTCCTCGTTCAAGGAGGGCGCTGAAGCTTGGAGTTTAGAGGTCGCTCAGCGAGGATTTAGGTTTCCCATCTAATTAACACGTAAAAAATATTGTTTTTCGTTCAAAATGATGTCACGCAACCAAAAAATTGGCGATGTCTGTATTTCTTGGCTTATTTGAAAGCATAACGCATCCCCTAAACGATGATAGGTCGTTTTTCGACTTACCTTGTTCCAATTTTTTTACGCCACTTTTCGACCACTATGGTCACTTTTTCAAGTTTACAAAGTTTCCAAGGTATCAATGAGTCCAAAATAAATTACTACAAGTATTGATTGTTGATTCGAATATAATTAATCAACAATCAATACTTGTAGCAATTCATTTTGGACTCATTAATACCTTGGAAACTTTGTAAACTCGAAAAAGTTACTATAGTGGTTGAAAAGTGGCGTAAAAAAAATTGGAACAAGGTAAGTCGAAAAACGACCTATCATCGTTCAGGGGATGCATTATGCTTTCAAATAAGCCAAGAAATACAGACATCGCCAATTTTTTGGTCGCGTGACATCATTTTGAACGAAAAATAATATTTTTTACGTGTTAATTAGATGGAAAACCTAAATCCTAGTTGAGAGACCTCTAAATTTGAAGCTGCAGCGCCTTCCTTGAACGAGGGCCTCTTTAATGTCAAAACCTAAAGTTTTGAGTGGTAGAAGCGAGGAAAAAAAAAGTTCATTTTCGACACACCCTAAGACATTATATATAATATACATACGAATTTCCATTACGCTTTCACCGAAAATGACTGTACCTTGTGCGATTTGTAACTTTCAAGAGAACATTCGGCATCGAGCCCCAAAGGATCTTCATGAATTGTTTCCTTTCCATTTCGCTTATCGACGATACTTGCCTCAGTATTATCGTCTCGTACGGTTCTGTCTAAAAAAAAAACGAACTCCCGGCATTACTGTTTGAGCTGATACTTAGTGCTGCAGTATTCATCTAGAATATTCGAATATATTGACAATATTTGCACTGTACCATTGTTATATTTTCCAGTCCAGACGTCGGAATCACGATTGATCCATTCGCATTTGCATCGTCGGGCCCAGTTACTTTCTCGATTCTGGAAAGCTTCGGTGGCGTTTGTAATTTCGACGTAGAAGCGGGAAATAGATCATCATTTACGAACGTGTTCTCTAATGAGGTCGCTGACGCATCTTCTTTCGTTAGGATTTTTGTTGATGACTTTCCGGATTGCAATTTGGACACCTAAAATTAGAGAAAAAATGATTAACATTCGAATTCTTGCAAACACAATTAACAATTGCGTTTTGCGGTATGAAGAAATGAGTCAGCATCTTGACGCCGAGTAATTAAAATAATTTGTTTCAAAAAAACGCCTATCGCAGTCTCTGCACACTATTAGCTTAGTTTATACTGCGAAACATCTTGTTCGTCTTATACGTACTTCGCTTCCCATTTTTTTTTATTTCCCTCAGAATAATCGATTCTTCACTGCGTTCCGATGCTCTCGCTGCTAGAGTCTTCTCTATTAGAATAGAGTTTCTGCTATTGAAAAAAAAAAAGTTACCATTCCAAAACCAACAATATATAAATTTTTATACGTACTTTTTCTGCAATAACTCCTTTTCGCTCATTTATCACAGCACGGCGTTTTTTTACAGATTCGGATGCACTTTGTCTTTCCTCCGGCGTGTCGATTTTTTTTTTTGGCACCCGCACCCTAGCGCCTCGACCAAGCTTGTGATTGCCTTTCACGAAATTTACTGCATCTGCGAACGTATCTAAAAAATGAGGAAAATTTAATAATATTGATGATTACATCATTATACATTTATGGTCTGTAGCGTTCGACTCAATATTCCAGATGACACGTGCATGTGTATTCATTGCGGCTACGTTGCAAAAGATTATTAGTGCGCACATTCTACGATGTTCAGATTCTGTTTCAGTTACATTTTTTATCTCTCACCTAGCATTTAATTTAATTGCACTTCAATTTTTTTGTGTCACGATACCTTTGTGTCCCTCCCATTGTTTTTGTATGCTTGCAAAATTATATGCATCTTGTTAGACGGTAACTTGCGAATAATAATAAAACAAACAAAATTGAAATCCTTACCAAAAATTTTAAGGACGGTAGCCAATTTATAGAAAGTTTTTCCTTGGATGGTCTGTCGTATTCGCAATGTTTCTCTCATATGGCTTGGCTTAGCGAGGTACTTTTCAAGATATTGTTTGGTGCATGGAATGCTATACTCAGCTGCACCACCTTTCTTGACTTTGTTTGCCCGCAGCACATGATGAATTTCATGTACTGTCCGATATTTTGCCATGAATTTTTCCAACTGAACCACGCAGAAACACTTTTTCACTTTTTTACAACTCATCTTTAAAACGCTAAAAAATAAATAAATAAATGAAAAGAATTATTTGTTTCAACATTTTCATGTTACAAGTGTACAATTTTCATTATATTATTGCCTGCTGCAGATATTCAGGAGAGAATGAAAAATGTAATTGAAGAAACAGTGCTATTATCAAAGTATATATACTGACCAGAGAGAACTGACGACACACGTGCTGAAAATTTTTCACGTCGAACCGGTACGGCGTGACTTATGTCTATGTTTCGATACACACACGATAGTTTTGTCAATATAACGGACAAGTACTACCGAAGCACACACTTGAACAACTAATAGAACCGAGATAGATTTATGTTCGCTGGCAGAATGTTTCACGACCACCGAGCACAACAAACATCCGTTTTACCGCCAAATTTCGCGTACGTACGGCTCGTGTGGCTCGTTGGCTTGTTGGCTCGTCGCAACAGATCGGGGGGGGAGGGGGCGACATTAGTTGTGACAGTCCGTGTGACGGAGAAAGAGCTGGCGGGCAGTTCCAGTACCAACGTAGTCAAGTACGCGAGTTAACGGAAATGACTACGTATACCATCGTAAAAAGTTAACTCTGCCAAACCGCGCAACTTTTAAATGAGATTTCTAACATCGAATCTCGTAGCTCGTACTCCTTGCTTGGTCTCACAGTAATGTGCATATCCCAACGTTTATTTAACCCTTGTATTGCTTTTTTTTAAATAACCCCTACAATCAATATTTCTACGCCGTTAAAAAAAGTTAAAAAAAGTCGACTCTCAAAATCTTTCTGCGCCGTAAAAAAGTCGACTCCCAAAATGGCCGCCTGACGTACTTCGCCTATATTTCGGTGTGGATCGTGTTAGTGGATGCATGTAACCAAAAGCCATGAGCACACCGATTGAAACAAAAACAGTCTCGTGTCGTTTCCCGCTGATTGTCAGTTAGCGGCTGTGGTCGGGGGTCCGGGTGTGTGGGAGAAGATAGATTCAAGCGGGCCGCACGGATGGTGTATTGGTGTACGGTGTACGGCGTGTCTGTTAGCTGAACGAATAACGAATATACAGCGTGCATAACCTATAGACTCTGGTGTTAATTCGACAACGACTGGCAAAATCGTTGATGGTTTTGTGGAATTTGGCGGGTAAGGCCCAGGTAATGTATGCGTCCCAGTTGCTGAACGATCCGGTACATATTAAATGTTAGCAGTTTATATATATTTTATCAGAGAGTTGATTCATAATACCTGCAAATAGAGATTCAGTTTTCAACTTTCCGGCTAGAAAAAGTTACTATTTTTGATATCTTATGAATTTGGATTTAAAAATCGGTACTTCCATCTATACCCCGACTTTCCAACGTTTTTACAAAAAAATTGAATATTATATTACATTCAGCATGATCGAAATTGTTGATATGAAACCAAAGTTTTTGGATATCGTACTTACATATGATTGAAAAATGTAAAATAAACATGGATCCTCCCTTAAATATTCACTAACTGGGACATTTACCTTAGGGTGTTCGAACATGTCGGCAATGAGTCTGTTGGGGTGGGAAGTGTAGAGAACGAGAGATTGCGTCCACCACAGAACGTACGATGCACGGCGGACATCGAGTTCAGATGTGAAGGTCGTTGTGTGTAAAGAGGACGCTGGTGACGACATTGTCAGTGAGAACGAGGCTCCATAGGTGGGCTTCAGTTTTTTCACCTTTTCGCCCAAAAGATAATCTTCGCTAGAAAGCGGAAGAACGTTCAGGTAAGTTTTTTTGTTTTACTTCACTGTTTGACTTCCCTATAGTATTTTTTCATTCCCTTTATTGTTTTACTTCCCTATAGTAATTGTGTAGCATACCATGGATATACTCGCCAACAACGATGTTCACGCGCAGCGCCTAGCCTAGGGAGAGTAATAACTCTCCCTTGCCCACGAGAGAGTTCACTTTACGCGCACGCCGCATACCATATTTTTTATGGCACAGACATTGAAAAGATACTTTTCGATACCTGTTATCGATCTGCGAAGTGGTACTTTTCGTGGCTAACTTCGTAGCTGACACGAAAAAACTTTTCATGTCAGTTCTGAGAGTCGTGTATCGTACTGCGCATGACAAGTGACGCGAAAATTTTTTTCGTGTCACTTGTCATGCGTTTTACGGTACACGAGTCTCGGAGCTGACACGAAAAAATTTATTCGTGTCAGTTACGAAGGTAACCATGAAAAGTGCTATTTGACGGATCGATAACAGGCGTCGAAAAGTGACTTTTCAATGCCTGTGCCGTAAAAAAAAATATTTTTGCATAATTTTTTCTCTATACAGTCTTGAGTGTACAGGCAACTGGGAATTTTTAAAAAAAATTTTGAGAAATTTTTTCACGCGTCGAATCTAATTCTATGGCAACAAAATTTGAGTTCTCTATAGAACCTTCACACTAACAACGGAGGACCGGGGTTTTTTATTACTTTGGATAATTTTGTTCTCCATAGAGGCTGGAGACATTAAAAAAAAACTATTTAAAATAATAAAAGAAATCTCAGTTTGCTGTAGTCTTGAGACTACTGAGGAAAAAATCATTGTAAATAAAAAAAAAAAAAAATCACCGATATCTTTACAGTATAAAGACTATACGGAGTAAAACATTATTTATAATATTTTTTTTTTATCCCAGTTTTCCATAGAGTTTGAAGACTGCAAAGAAAAAGATTATTCAAAATAATTTAGAAAAAAATTCAAGTTCTTCACAGAGTCTAACTGTACGGATAACTGGGATTTTTTTTTTTTTATTACTTTGCAAAACTTTTTTCTCCGTAGAGTCTTCAGAATCGATGGAGAACTGGGATTATATTTTTATAATTTTGAATAATTTTTTTTTCTGCATAGGGCCTTGAGATTCTATGGAAAACTGAATTTTTCTTAATTTTTTTTGCATAATTTTTTTCTGTGTAGAGTCTACAGAAAAGTGGGGGTTTTTGTTCTTTATTTTTTTGAATCATTTTTTTCTGTGTAAAACTGTACGGAAAAATGGAACTTGTTATTTTTTAGAATAATTTTTTTACGTAGTTTTCTATGGCCAAAAAATCACAGTTCCCAACGGAAATCACTCAACGGAGAACTGGGATTATTTAAAATGATTTTGTGCATCATTCTTTCGTGCGCAGGGTCTTCAGATTCTATTGAGGACTGGAATTTTTTTTGTCACTCTGAAAAAATTTTTCTCCATAGAGTCTGGAGTTATTAAAAAATTATATAAAATAATGAAAAAACTGAGTTCTTTGCATATTCTAAAGACTCTACGAAGAAAAAGATTATTGAAAATAATTTAAAAAAAAATTCAGTTCACTATAGAGTCTGAAACCTGGAAGAACTGGGATTATTTTTAAATTATTTTGGAAAAGTTTTTTCTCCATAGTCTTCAGAATTTACGGAGAACTGGGATTATCTTTTCATTATTTTAATAATTTTTTTCTACTTAGAGTCTTGAGACTATGAAGTAGCGACATTTCTTTTTTCATTATTCTTTTCATAATTTTTTTTGCGTACACTGCAAATTCAAGTGTGTTACTTTTAAACACTTTAGGTGTTTTATTGCTTGTAGTCACTTTTTAAACGTTTTAAGGTGTTTAAATCCATAACACACGTTAGATGTTTTACTATAACACGCTTGTTCGCTTCTTAAACGCGGGTCAAATTGGCATAATAAATACAGTTTATTATCTATAAATTAGCTATTCAATGATCCTTGAACGAATTTAAAACAGTTATTCCATTATTTTTGAAAACCCTGTCAATTTTGAAAAAAAAAGTCGTTGACCGCGATTTGAACCCACGATCCTCCGCATGCAGTCAACGAATTCAGCACTTTCGATCCTCAAATAATCATTAAAAAATAAAAATTAATGATTTGGATATTTTTTTTTTACGAGTATTTCCGGCTTCGTAGTCCGGACATTTTTCCGTCGAAATTAATTTTGAGCCTACCTGACATTTTACCTGAGACCTACCTAACGACCTACCTAACGAGCGACTAACTACTACACCGTTGATTGCTTTTGATTTTATTGTAATTAAATCACATTAGTGTACGAGTTCTAAGTGACGTGCGCGCATATTGTGTGGTGCCGTAATTATCTTGATCACATCGTGTCGACCGTTTGGTCAAAATCGTAAAGTACATACTTAGATTTCTAAAATATTTCATAATTTAGATTATCGGATTTAGATAATCAACGAATTGCATAAATATTGCGATTCAATGTCATACGTCGATTTCCGAGGCATGTTTATACTTGTGCTAGGTTAGGTTTGGTCACCGTGAAATTATTTCTCACGCGACAATGCTACATGCGTTATATTTCCAATGGTGAAAGTATTTTCGTATATCTTTTGATACAAACCATTTTTTAACATTTTTTGACAAAAATTTTTCCATGTGAATGCTGAGATCTATGAGCTCAATGTGAGGCATTTAACATGTGATTCATACAGCGGGTCGTGCAAAATAGCATTCATTCTGGGAATCAAGTATTTCCTGATTAATTTTTTTTCCAAGTAATTATATCACTTTATGATTATTCAATTAAAATTCTCTTATGATCTGAATTCTCTTATCATTTGATTTTTTGGTTTCAGGTTATTGCTGCAGCTCGCGGCGTCTTCGGCTTTTCGCCTTCCAGGACAAATTTTACTTTGACAGGGAGTATTTAATATTTATTCTTTTGATTATTTTCTTGAAGGTTAAGGATAATATTATTTACTAGTTTTTTTCTTCAGGGACAATTATTCACAGATGGTTTTTCGTTTCAGGCGCCGCTTCGCTTCCGGAGATAGCGAGGATCATTTGCGTCTCTCTGCGACAAGTAAGTATAATTGCCATTTGGCTGATTTTCTATCTTATCTTCTAATCTTTTGTCATTTTCTCGATTGTTTTACCGAATCTTTCTTTCATTTTCCCTTATTTACTCCGTAGGGGGTTTCGGCGAGGCTTCGTCACCCCTATGTAATATCGCCTAAGCCCCCTTATGGAGTAAATAAGGGAAAATAAAAGAAATATTCGATAAAACAATCGAGAAAATGAAAAAAGATTCGAAGATAAGATAGAAAATTAGCCAAATGGCAATTATACTTACTTGTCGCAGAGAGACGCGGATGATCCTCGCTATCTCCGGAACCGAAGCGGCACCTGAAACGAAAAACCATCTGTAAATAATTGTCCCTGAAGGAAAAAACTAGTAAATAATATTATCTTTAACCTTCAAGAAAATAATCAAAAGAATACATATTAAATACTCCCTGTCAAAGTAAAATTTGTCCTGGAAGGCGAAAAGCCGAAGACGCCACGAGCTGCAGCAATAACCTGAAACCAAAAAATCAAATGATAAAAGAATTCAGATCATAAGAGAATTTTAATTGAATAATCATAAAGTGATATAATTACTTGGAAAAAAAATTAATCGGGAAATACTTGATTCCCAGAATGAATGCTATTTTGCACGACCCGCTGTATGAATCACATGTTAAATGCCTCACATTGAGCTCATAGATCTCAGCATTCACATGGGAAAAATTTTGTCAAAAAATGTTAAAAAATGGATATATCACTTATAACTGGAGGCATATATACATGTATTCGAAATAAAAATACTTACAATAACAAATGAGCACTCGTATTTATTTATCGCAAAAATGATGATATGTAATTCTATCCATTTTAATTCCTAAAGCAAATATTTACAAAGTATACTATTCTCGCACGCACCTCGAAAATTCTAATATTTTCTTTTATGTAGGTATAGATGTATATCTATATCTTTATCGGTAACCACAAACGTGCATTGTTTTTAAACGTGTTATGTGCGTTGCAAGTAGTGAGTTGTGGATTAAAACGTTTGAGAGTGCATTAGAACGGTAACATGGTTGAAATGTTTCGAAGTAACACACTATGCGCGTTTAAATACCGGACAACACGGTTATCGCATGTTGTTTTAACGCATAACACATGTGTTGTGTGTTATTTCAACACACTTTGTAACACACCTATTTTTGCAGTGTACAGTCTGGAGACTCAACAGAGAACTGGGATTTTTTTAAAATTATTGTAAATAATTTTTTCTCCGTACATCAGTCTTTAGACTCTAGGGAGATCTGAGATTTTATTGATTATTTTCCATAATTTTTCTCAATAGACTCTCAACCCTACTGAAAAAGTTCATGTGATATATCATGTAGAAAAGTACATGATAAATCACATAATAAATTGTATAAAGTTATGACCGATATCAGTGCACAATTTATTATGTACTTTATTTTGTGATTTGTTACATGATTTATTGTATAGTTCGAATTCACATAATTTATTATGTAATATATCATATGATTTCTCATATGGTCAGGGTTTATATCGGAGAAAAAAAATGAGGACTTCGTACGGGATCGAACCCACGTCCGTCAGATTTTGAGGCAGTCTCGCTACCGCCTGGGCTACGCCGCTTGTTTATATAAGTTAACAGTTTGATGAACATGAAGTCCACATATGACCGGAATTTATTTTCATTTTCTCTCACCGAGTTTAGCTTTACTTTAATCCAACTATGATATGTATGTAATAAATAGCGTGGCCGAGGTGGTAGCGAGACTGCTTCAGCCACGCTATTTATTACATACAAATCATAGTTGGATTAAAATAAAGCTAAACTCGGTGAGAGAAAATAAAAATAAATTCCAGTCATATGTGGACTTCATATTCGTCAAACTGTTAACTTATCTAAACAAGCGGCGTAGCCCAGGCGGTAGCGAGGCTGCTTCAGAATCTGACGGACGTGGGTTCGATCCCGCACGAAGTCCTCATTTTTTTTCTCCGATATAAACCCTGACCATATGAGAAATCATATGATAAATTACATAATAAATTATGTGAATTCGAACTATACAATAAATCATGTAACAAATCACAAAATAAAGTACATAATAAATTGTGCACTGATATCGGTCATAACTTTATACAATTTATTATGTGATTTATCATGTACTTCTCTACATGATATATCACATGAACTTTTTCAGTAGGGAAGACTATTATTGTATCGGAAATGTAAAATAATTCGTTGGTAGTCAGAATATTTTTTTTTTTTAATCAACGCGTTTTGACGCACGGAGACCGATAAGATCTGAAATGATTATGTTTAGAGCACATTGGCGTATAAAAGTAGTGTCGTTTGTTCTTTTGAATTTCTTTCATTATTTGGTTTCGAGACGCTACTATGTCTCTTTCAACATTGGTTAAAGAGTCTCGACGGATAATTAAAAAAAAAATTCAGTAAAGTTGACTGGCTTGAAATTTCTACACTAATTATCAAATTCAAAAATTGATAGCCAAACAGAAAGTGTTTAGTGATGTGTATATTGAGTGGCGTCAACACGCTGCCGCGTCTCTTGATTGCGATAAATATTTGAATGATGTACATTCAACACTGTTTACGGTCTGGCAATCGTTGCACTCGCTGCAAGTATTGAATTTCGAAGTTCATGACATTGATATTGTAGTCTGTGATATTGCCTGTGATTGTATTCTGCGTTCACGGATATACTATTGATAGTTGCAATACAATATGTACCACAGTTCGATGATAAATTGAACGATCGAGTAATTATTGAATCACGTAGCATGGAAAGAATTATATTGATATCTCATTGCGATAGTTTTCTAATGTTTGTGATGTGTTAGCAGGAATTATCGACATGATAAACTGCCACGAGGGAATTTTAGCGGTGTCTGATGACACAGCTGTTCCAGACTCATCAACGGCGCGTGGAGCATCGCCGAGGGGTCAGCACAGATCAATATCACGTACCGCGCTTGAGAAGCGAAGAATGAAACTGCTCAAGCGGCATATGAGACTTTTTCCGTTCACTGGAACTTTCACGAATTTACAAATATCACCAAGCTTACGAACGGTAAGAAACACTGTATATATAGTAGTAGTTACATCACTTGCTTTGCCTTAATGGGTTTACGGTGGCTCGAACACGAACTCGTCGCCTGCAGAAAAAAATAATTTTCAATATAAAGTATCCATCTACACGGTTGCAAAATTTCAGATCAGATTAGCGGCTAAATAATTAAGATAAAAGTGGTTAAAATCGGGATTTCTTAGCACGGGCTCATGGAAAGATCACCTTCGAAAGAATTGGGCCAAGTACTATCTGTATATCTACGCAAGAGATGTTGACAAAAAGATAGAGGAATGTTGATTAGATTATGAGGATGGAAACAACAAAAATAAAGTGTACGGTCAAGCGCTTATATTTTCAGATATCATGAATCAAAGGGGCACATAATTTATTTGTTCGTTACGAAACTTAGTTTCTGTTGATTTTGTAATCCCTTCAACATCGGCCCAGTGCCTATAGGAGGACGTAGAGTTAGATGTGAGTTCTGAACCACCGAGCTCGCAGAAAAAGCATTGGAATGCTGGCCACGAGAATCGAACCCCAGACGCCTGAGTGGTAGCCAACAGTCTTATCGACTAGGCCACCACTCGTTGGAAACATTATATAAAAATGATTGAAACTTTCCGAGGGAAATGTGATTACTGTATATAATATTACATATAGTGCGACATGTGACATTCTATGAAACTGTTGCTAATAACAAAATATGTAACTTTCAGAGACAATATACAATATCGCGTCGTCGTCGATCAACTACGGGGATACTACGTCGACGATTTTTGAATGACAGCGATATTGTGGGTAGTAGCACGCCGGATGTAGAAAACGATGTACATGAGCGCCGACTTGAGGATGAATGCTGTATCAATCGTAGCAGCGGCAACAACAGCTTTGAAGCATTTATGTCGGTGTCAATACACCGACGACGTTGATGAAAATGAAAAGTGTATTATGGAAATAGAAGATAATAATCGACAGGACGACGAACGAGTCTCTGTAAATGTCGGTACCGTTCGCGACATCGATTCTGATGATGAAATGCAAATCATCCAAAACGATGGTACAACTGTTGAGGCTGTCCATACTGTCTTTCCGAACAATTAATTTCATACAGAAGTTAGCGATAATACGAATGATTTACGCTTTGAAGGACATGGTGGTGTTAATAGTGTTGACGATTGTGACGGCAATATTGTAAATGATCAAAGCGATATCATCGAAGACTTAACCAACGCTTTTTCATCTGAAGAATTGAATACGACGTCTACCAGCACCAACGATAAAGAAAATAATGTTTTTTCCATCGATAACATTCAGGACTGGTTAGAACCAATTCGTTTGAAAAGTTGGATTACAAAGCTTTATATGATTGTTAGCGTCATTGCTATATCGTTCCGTGGAAAATTAACGTACAGAGTAACTAGTATGATTTTCAAGAACATGAATGCAATGTTTTTAAACTGCAAGTTACCAAGTACAATTAAAAATTTGTGGACATTACTGTCGAAGAACGACAATGCTGGAACAACGCGTCACTGGTATTGCCGAACATGTCGTGGCACGATCGGAGAGGGTGAGAAATTTACTGAGGAATGCCCTTGCCAAGAGTCTGGTCCGGGTAAAAATAACGATTCATTGTCTTATTTTATTGAAGTAAAAATAACACCGCAACTTAAACAAGTTTTTTCGAATCCATCAGTTGTTGATTCACTGAGGTACCGATTCACTCGTAAAAAGATAAATACCAATGCTCTAGAAGATATATACGACGGTGCGAAATACAAGGAAAAATGTGAGCCTGCAGGTTTTTTGACCAACGAAAACAATTATTCCTTTTCATTATTTACGGACGGATGTCAAGTGTCGAAATCGTCTAAAGCAAGTACATGGCCAGTAGCCTAGCTGCGGGAAATCCGAGGTCATCCCAAGGAAATCCGTCGCTAGTACTCGGAAATAAAGCGGACGATTTAGGTAGATCCTAGCTGCGGGAAATCCGAGGTCATCCCAAGGAAATCCATTGCTAGTACTCGGAAATAGGAGGGGGTCTTTAGGGAGAGCTCAGCTGCGGGAAATCCGAGGTCATCCCAAGGAAATCCGTCGCTAATACTCGGAATTAGATTGGGAAAGTCTTGCTTCTATTTGTTTTATTCACCATGAATTAATGCTTTTACTGATTCTATATAATTCTAAATAACTCGAATGATTTTGTTAATAATGGCATTCAGTCGTTGGGCAGGGTAACCAGTGTCGTTCTGACTTCGTGGGTCTTTCCGAGGGAGAATAGAGACGGCTGGTGAGAGCTCCGTTCTCTACTCCGGTCTCGGAGCGAAGTGTCTCTCCCGTGGCCGAAATCCCTCCTTTTATACCCGTCCAGGGTTTTCCCAGAATCCTCTGAGCTTCTCCCCTCTTCGCCGTTAAAGCCGGATTCTCATGAAGTGTCTGTTCGGCGCGCTCGACTTCGTTCCCTCTCCACTATTAAGCCGGATCTTCAAGACGCGTTGATTCGGCGCGCTTGACTTCGTCGCCAAAGCGTTGTAGACAAAAAAAAGGGGGGGGGGGGCTTTGCGATATCGTTACAATATCTTTCGATGATATAAAGATATATCGCTGCTGCAACCGCGGCCGCCGCCGCCGCTGTTTCAGGAATTGAGCTTATACCGGGTGTCCAATTTGAAAAGAATGACCAACCCAAACCCAAACCCAAAACCAAACCTAAGTCAGGGAACGTAGCGCCCTACGCACCCCTAGTATATATACATATATATACTAGGGGGGCTTCGCCCCCCTGCACGCTTCGCGCGCCAACCCCCCTCTTGTGTTTGTGTCAGTGGTTAGAGAAAAACATTCTGGAAAGATGTTTAAAAAAAAATTGTTTATATTTGTGTTTATTGGGTTTGGGATATGAGTTTGGGTTGAGTTTGGGTTTGATTGAAATATCGATATACCGATATATCGATTACTGAGACGGTTCAATATATAGATATATCGATTTCTGACACCGTTCAATATATGGATATATCGATTCTTGACACGGTTCGATATACCGAAATATCGATTTTTGACACATTTCGATATATTTATACTCGATTCGATACATCGATATATCAATTCATCCATTCTAGACAGAATTCGGTATATCGATATATCAACTTATCGATTCGTGACATGATTCGACGTATCGATATATCAATTTATCGATTCTTGACATGATTCTGTTTCAGGTTGAGTGAAGATTCACCGCATTTGAATAAAATTTTTTTTTTTCCTTTTATCGAATTTATGATAAATAATTTCTGGTAAAAGAACTATTTCATTACAAATTCGATAAATAGAAAAAAAAAATTTTTAATCGAAATGCGGTGAATCTTCCACTCAACCTGAAATTCTCATCTTTTGACATACGATTTTTTTTCTATCTAAACTAACTATTTCAGGTGTGGCCCGTTGATAAATCAAAAAATTTTCATTATAAATTCGATGAAAAGAAAAAAAAATGTTGAACTCAAATGCGGCAAATCTTCCACTCAACCTAAAATTCTCATGTGTCTGCATAAAATTTTTTTCTACCTAAACTAACTATTTCAGGTGTGCCCCGAAAAATTTTCATTATAAATTCGATGAAAAGAAAAAAAAAAAATTTAACTTAAATGCGGCGAATCTTCCACTCAACCTAAAATTCTCATCTTTCGACATAAATTTTTTTTTCTACCCAAACTAATTATTCCAGGTGTGGTCCGTTGGAAAATCAAAAAATTTTAATCATAAATTCGAGGAAAAGGAAAAAAAAAAATTAACTTAAATACGGCGAATCTTCCACTCAACCTAAAATTCCCATCTTTTGACATAATTTTTTTTTTCTACCCAAACTAATTATTTCAGGTGTGGCCCGTTGGAAAATCAAAAAATTTAAATCATAAATTCGACGAAAAGGTAAAAAAAAATTTTAACTCAAATACGGCAAATCTTCCACTCAACCTAAAATTCTCATCTTTCGACATAAATTTTTTTTTCTACCCAAACTAATTATTCCAGGTGTGGTCCGTTGGAAAATCAAAACATTTTAATCTTAAATTCGAGGAAAAGGTGTAACGGCCCCGTCCTATAGCCTAAAAAACTCTTATCCTTTCCCACGCAAACTCATCAACTTCACTCTCGCCATCAGTCCACTCTCACGCTCAAATCCCACATATCAGCTAAACCCAATACTTCTTTCCGGTCAGACATAATCGTCAGCACCTTAGCTACAGTTTGCCCTTGGTCCCACGGGCCTTGTCCCTCCGTCTTAGCGACATCCCCTCCACTCTCACTAAGTCCTCTCCTTCCTCCAGCTCATTAGCACTTCAGTTCTTCATCACAACCATCAATCAATCCAGACGTGCACTCGCAAACATTCTAATTTACCAATAAACCATCAAGCTAAAGTATCTCGAGTTCAACTTCATTTCTATCTCACTTAACCCGTTCGACCATCATAAATTGGTGCGTCCGATCCATCAACGCGCACAACCCAAATTTTTTTATTATCACCGAAAATCCATCGGAAATAATCGGAAGTGAATATACGGAACGTGGAAGTGAAAAAAAAAAAGAAAATATTACCCGGAAACATCGAACGACAACTGAGGCATACGACACGGTACATCCAACGATATTCGAAAAAAATACAAAGGAAATAACTGAAAGGAAGGAAGGAAGGAAGAAAAAGAAAATATCAACCACGTAAAACCTCTAAAATCTAATGAAAATCGCAATTCTTCTTGTAGCGGCAATGTAAGTAACGTCAAATATTTTAAAATCCATTACAATATAAAATTCCCACGAATACGAAAAAAAAAAAAAAAAAAAAATTTTTGTGTGCCTAAGCGAGCCCTTGTGACGCATGAGCGTATACCGCTGGCGTTTGTCACACCGATACGGCTCAATACACGCATATTCTCGAGCGACACAGTCACTCCATTCATTCTTTTCTTTATCGCGCTCTCGCTCTAACACCAACGCTTGACCATTCTCGCTCTCACTGGGCAACAAAGACCCACCACTCAACTCCAATAGATACTATTAACCATTGTACTCGTTCAAGAAACCCAGTTATTCACCGCTTTCCCAATCCATAATTTTCTTTGGAACCCTTAATTAAAGAAAAGACCGCGACGTCAAATCATTCAATACAAAAAAAAAAAAAAAAAAAAAAAAAAAAAAAATTCAGCCTATTTCAACGTACAAAACACTTTATTTTAATTCAAAATTTTTTTTTTTTTCTTCTCCCCTTCGCTTGCCACCCGAATTAAGGTAATACAAATAAGTAATTTAATTCAAACGAATTCAATAAAACCCACATTTCACAACTAATAGAAAAGGAAATTTTTTATTTTATTTTGTACAAAGGAAAACCTGTTTTTACAAAATTGATCCAACTCGCCCGCCACGACGTAAGAGCTTACGTCAAAATTTGACAAATACATTTTTTAATCTTAATACCGATAATAAAGAATCAGACGCGATGGCAAACAGCGGTGTTACCGTTCGCGATGTATATAACGCAAACCCGATATTCGACGGCAAAAATATACCAGTTGACCTTTTTATTAAAGCATGCAAGAGAGCAGCAAATGTATTGCCGGAAAGCGAACACGAGAGACTACTCAATATGATACAGTATAAATTAAACGGAACAGCCCTCGATTTTGCAGAAACAAAAACTCACGAAACATTGACAGAATTCCTTAACGATCTTAGGGACAATTTTAGCGCCCCAATTGAATTACTTGACCTCCAATTGGAATTAAAAGCAATTTCGCAAAATTATAGCGAATTAGTTCCAGAATACGCGACAAGAACGCGAGTAATTTTAAAACGGATAATAGAAAGGTTAGAGGAATGTTACACTCGAGAAAGCGGAAAAGAATATCTCAAGAGTAGAATAGCAGAATTGAAAAAATCAGTGACACGAGCCTTCGTAAGAGGCCTTTTTGACAAGATAGGAAGCTTTTTGATAAATCAAAACATCCAGTCTCTCGAACAAGCGATAAAAGAAGCAGGCAACATCGAGCAAGAACTCTTAAAACGAAAGACAGTAAATCAAAATCGAGCCACTCGAGAAAATACCCAAACTGAATACACTGAGACAGCGAAAGTACATTTCGTCGAAACCCAACAGGAAACCACCCAAAAATACTGCGAATTCCACCAAACAAACGGTCATTCCACCGCGGAATGTTTCACGATAAAGGAAATAAGAGAAAGTCGTAGCAGAAGACCCAGAGACTCATTCCGCCAAAATTCACAAAATTTCCATAGCAGGTATCGCAGCGACTCGCGCGACCGCCAACAAAATTTTCAAAATAGATACCGCGACAACTCACGCGACGGTCAGAATTTTCAGAACAGATATCGCAGCGATTCGCGCGATAGACAACAAAATTACTTCCGAAACAACTCACGCGACAGACAATACAATAGCTCACGAGACGACTCATACGATTATCAAAGTAACCCAGAAAGCAGATCCCGCGACAACTCTCGCGACAGGAATAGCAATAACCCACAAAGGCGACGTAGCGAAAGCAAGGACAGATTTACTGACCACATTCACGAACTCGCAAGAGCCTTAGCAGAATTACAACAGTCAAAAAACGCGAGTTCAACTCCGCGGGACAGCGCGACGCGGAGCGAGCCGCAAGAGCGCCCAATACAGAACCAGTAAATGATAAAACCCCAGAAAAACGTAAAGCAATAATATCACTCGGAAAAGCGGAAAAACGTCGACCACCGACGATAATAATAAACTCTATCGACTTACACGAACATTCAGCTCGATTCCTTGTTGACACCGGTGCAGAGATAAAATTAATTAAACAAAAAGCAGTGGGAAATAACGCGAACGTAAACCCTCTCATTATATACGAATTGACGGGAATCACGAAAAATACGATTTTTACAACCGGTATGTGCATTATTAGAATAAAAAACATTTCAGTTAAATTCCACATAATCGGTAACGAAGTACCAATTGCAGAAGACGCCGTTTTGGGCGACGAATTCTTTCAAAAAACCCCAGCCGACATTTTATACACAAAATCATGCATATCATTCGGAGATATCACAATACCCTTCGAAACTTATGAAACCGTAACGATACCGGCTCGATCAAAATCAACAATTTACGTCAGAATAGCAAATCCAGACCTCCTAGAAGGATATATCCCAAGAATGGACGGAGGAGAAGGTTTATTTATCGGCGACGCACTAGTGACAAAAAACAAAGGTATCGCGTACTTAAGAGCGATAAATACAAACGAACGCAAAATACACTTTAGGGTACCGACAGTAGAGTTACAACCGATCGACGGAATATCGGAGCCGCCGATCGCGCTCAGAGAACACGATTTACACGACGAACCACGCGCATCAATTGGTGCAGCAGTAGTAAGTGAGGAAAACAGATTTAGCCAGCTTAGACCACTCTTACATTTGGAAGGCTTAAGTAACGACGAGCAAGCCCATGTGCTCCGTCTAGCTTCAGAATACTCTCACTTATTTTGCTTCCCAGGAGAACGGTTAGGTCACACGACAATGGCAAAACACGAAATTATTACAACCGACGATAAACCAATCAACACGAAACAATATCGATTCCCACAAGTACATAAAGACGAAATACAGATACAAGTAAACGATCTCCTAAAAAAAGACATATTACAACCATCATTATCACCATATAACTCCCCAGTCTGGATCGTGCCTAAGAAAGCCGATCACGACGGAAACAAGCGATGGCGTATGGTTATTGATTTTAGGAAGCTTAACGAGAAAACGACACCAGACGCGTACCCGTTACCGAATATTATCGACATCATCGATCAACTGGGAAAATCCCGTTATTCGGTATTGGATTTGGCATCCGGCTTTCATCAAATTGAAATGCACCCGCGAGCCAAACCAAAAACGGCTTTTTCCACGCCGAACGGTCATTACGAGTTTAACCGAATGCCGTTTGGACTGAAAAATGCGCCGGCAACCTTTCAAAGGTTCATGAACATAGCGTTATCCGTACTCCAGGGTACTGATCTTTTTGTATATCTCGATGACATAGTCATTTACGCTACCGATCTGGAAGAACACGAACGGAAATTTCGTAGACTGGCGAAGAGATTGACGTACGCAGGACTCACACTACACACAGACAAATGTTTATTTCTACAAAAGCAGGTTGAATATTTAGGGCACGTCATCAGCGAAAAAGGCTCACAACCCAGACCAGGATTAATTCAAGCAATAAAAGACTTCCCTGTCCCAAGCAATAAAAAGAATATCACACAGTTTCATGCGCTAGCGAATTATTACAGACGCTTTATAAAAGATTTCGCAACAATTGCTACCCCGTTAACCAAACAATTAAAGCCATCGGAGAAATTCAAATGGACAGAAGAATGCCAACAAGCATTCGACTGCCTCAAACAAAAATTAACAGAGCAACCTATTTTGCGTTACCCAGATCACAAAAAACAATTTAAGCTCACAACGGACGCATCAGACGTTGCGATTGGTGCCGTCCTCAGTCAAGAACACGAAAAATTTGACCACCCTGTTGCATTTTACTCCCGAACCCTCTCAAAAACGGAAATAGTATACGACGCAATGCGTAAAGAACTCTTAGCAATAGTCAACGCAATTCAACACTTTAGACACTATTTATACGGACATCACTTCATCTTAGTAACAGATAACAGAGCACTCACATATTTAGTAAAAAAGCCAGACCCACCGCAACAGCTACAACATTGGCAGGCCGTCCTCAACGATTACGATTACGAAATCCACCACAAACCAGGGAAACTTAACGTCGTCGCCGACGCACTATCGCGGAACCCAATAAAAATTTTCCCAGTCAGACCCCGAGAACAATCATCGGAAGAATCGGAAAACGAAGTAAAAAGGCCAAGAATATCGCAAGATTCGAACAAACGTAATCGATCATCATCATCGGATCAGTCCTCCGGCAACCCAGTACCGAACAAGATAATATTCCTACCGGAAGAAATCGAAGAATCCGAAGACATCGACACGGACACAGATCAAGAAATGACATCAGACAATCAAGAACGGATTGAAGGGAGTGCACGACCCAAAATCAATAAAAAAATCGACGATAACAACTACGATTCGTCAATGTCAGAAGAAGAACCGATCGAAACCATAAAAATTGAACGGGAACCGACCCGGCAAACTTCAAGGGATAACCCACAGGAAAACAAAGTGGAAAAAGATGCAACAAAATGTTACGAAAAAAAAGATAAAAAAGAAAACATAGAAAGCTCAACGCAGCAAGAAGAAAACACAAAAAGCTCAACGCAGCAACGAGAAGAAAACGATAAAAGCTCAACGCAGCAAGAAAAAAATACAAAAAGCTCAACGCAGCAGGAAATAAAAGATGCGAGCCCCGAGCCGCCACCCCGGACCCCCATCGGCGCTAGTGACCGCTTTGGAAGACCCAGAGCCACAAGCAGCGATAACACTGCGACTCACAATACTCACGGAGGACCCGGAGTCGTGAGAAACAGTGAACCATACGACGAATTGGCAAACAAAACCGAACACGAGACGGCAACGAAAGAGGAAGAGGTCGCAAAACAGGAGGTTGTCCCAAACTTTCGATCACCAACACATCACGAAAGCGACGGAAAATGCGCGAAGCAACCGGACGCGCAACCCAACTTCAGGTCACCACCACCACCAAGGGACATGAAAGAAGAAGAAGAACGGACATCACCAGCTAATGTGGAAAAACGGCTCCAATCGGAACCTCAAACATCGTACTCCACACGTCCAACTTCTTCATGGGAACCGGAACCAAGTACGTCGAAACAGGCTAAATACAAGGACATCGAACCAACCTTCCGATCTCCATCGGAGATACAAACGGTCCCAACACCAACCACCAAACGCCGACCAGGTAGACCACGGAAGAGACCTCCTTCGCAACTATCATCACCGGTCATAGTACGCAAGCCCGGTAGACCACGAAAAAAACCACCTTCCTCATTACCATCACGAGTTGCTAAACGCAGACCAGGCAGACCGCGGAAAAATCCACCGCCTGAGCCAGTAACACGGAAAAGTCCCATACACCCGGACACACCGTCCTCAACCGATAGCGATCCCGATGACCGCGAAACTGACACAACAATCATACCACCTCAATATCACAGAAATCGGTTGACGATAACTGGCCCACAACGAACAACTAGAAGCAGAGCAATAAGGAAAGAAGTAACAACGGAACCTGACTTGGCATCAGAACAAACAGACGCCACTGACTACGACGAACTTCCCGATCAAAACCAGAATGAAACATCACATGTCGTAGCACAAGTAGAGGAATTGCCTGCCCTCCCACCTAAAGGGTCAAGCCAACCAGCCGACGTAAATAGGTCTCCCTAACAAGAGGAGGAAAAACGAACGGAACCACGGTCTGAAATAAATATACCAACGCCCAGTAAAAATAAGCGTAACAGCGAGCCTGGCGACAGACCACTAGGACATCAGGACGAACAGTCTTTGCAAAATGAGGGCACAACTGCGAGGGAGAACATTATAATAAAACAACAAAACATCTTGTCACAAAAAGACAACATAGCGTTCTTCTTAGCAGCTGATTGCGCCATAAACACCATGGTTTCGAAAACATTGATCGAAAAAGGAAAAATCAAACAGGAGGAACTCCGGAAAAGTAAACCACGAGTTGGAGAAATCGTCATTACAAAGCAGGGAGAAAACTATTATATTTCCATGATCTGCAAAGAAAGATCAACAGACGACTCTAACTTACACACGATTCAGAAATGTCTAAAAACACTCTTACAGACATTACACAGAAACAATATAGACTCCTGCGCACTCTCGAAAGACCCCGGAATTATCGACACATTCATGTGGACCAACATAAAAACATTCTTAAAGACACACACGCATGGCTTAGGAATAACAATCACTCTCTGTGAAGGGCTCATCTCTGTTCCACCACTAGCCAATAGACAATCCATCATCAAAGAATTCCACGCCTCAACAATCGGCGGACACAAGGGAATCGCAAAAACTCAACAGCGAATACGTTCCCAGTACTATTGGAAAAACATGAAAAACGACATCCAAGAAGCAATCAAATATTGTTATGACTGCCAAAAGAACAAGCTGGTTCGTGTTAAAGATCGAGCCCCCATGATCATCACAGATTCCCCAGCCAAAGCATTCGATAAAATCGCGATTGACATAGTTGGACCACTACCAAAGACAAAGAAAGGACATGAATACATACTAACAATTATCGACTTATTCAGCAGGTTCAGTGTCGCTATACCGCTAATACAAATAACATCATTAGACATTGCCAAAGCATTGTGTAAAGATTTCGTCACGATATTCGGTGCCCAACGCGCAATCTTGTCAGATCAAGGCGCAAACTTTATGTCAGACGTTTTCAAGAAATTTGCAAACCTTTTCCAAATTAAATAGTACAGAACTTCAGCATATCACCCACAGTCAAATGGTGTACTAGAGCGTAGTCATCAAGGTCGAGTGGAATACATAAAACATTTCCGAAACAATGAACGCGATTGGGAAGACCTAATATCATTCGCGACACTATCATACAACACCAGAGTCCACGAAAGTACGGGTTACACGCCTTACGAACTAGTTTTCGGACACCCGGCTACCTTACCATCGGAATTCCCGCCAGTGGAAACATTAGTGACATTCGACGACTACATGACTACACTGAATAAAAACTTAAAGCACGTCCAACAGTTGGCCTTGCGGAAACAACAAAAAATTAAAGAACGAACTAAACGGTACTACGACAGGAAAACAAAAACGCCAAAACTTCAAGTAGGACAACTAGCATTTTTGATAAAGGAACCAAAAAAAGGAAACTCGACGCAAACTACAGCGGACCATGTAAATCTTAGAAATCACTGAAAACAATAACGTCAAATTACAAATAGACGATAGCAAAACAAAAATAGTACACGTAGATAAAATAAAACCGGCATATGTTGCAGATGCCAAGCTCGCGCCTCAAGCGACGGCGACACCGTAAGAGTCACGCAATTCTCACAGAACCCAGGGATGCACTCGCAACTACTGGGCACTCTTCGGTCGTCTCATACAACCTGGAAGCTCGTCACATTCATAACCACTGACGGACTATCAACCAGACGGCTACAGATAAAAGAAAACCTAGACCAGATGTTCAAATACTGCCACACGCTCAAAACAATGGGCCTCGCCAAAGGACAATTAGCAGTAATAAAAAACCGATTAGAAAAAGTACAAAAGAACGGACAATTGTTAGAAGGGCTAATACCATCATCGAACCTCACTAGCAGCCGCAAAAGACGAGCACCATTCGAATTCATCGGAAAAATTAACAAAATACTTTTTGGAACAATGGACATCGACGACGCGAATAGAATAAATGGACAAAAAGAAGCACTCACAAACAACTCGTTAGAACTAGCAGAAATAATTTATAATCAGACACACATTGTAAGAGCAGGTCTCGACACGACACGCAAACAAGTAACATCTCTAGCGAAAGCATTAGACAAAGAAATACGAAACATTAACTTCAACACCAACAAGATCCAAAGCGCTACAGAAATAATACGACACGATCAAAAAATTACACTCTATTTAACAGAAATTGAAGAAGCCCTTACAGAACTAGAAATCGATACGGAAGGATCAATCAACGCAATCCTTTTTGCGAAATCCGGACAAATACACCCACAGTTACTATCAGCAAAAACAATCCTACACAGCGCGGAGACCATCACGAAATCTTCCCGAAATACCGAATTTCCAATACCACTAGAAATAAAATATATTCCCGAGTTAATGACCTCAACGAAATTAACAGTCTTCCACAACGGAGAGAAACTGATTTATGTTATAAAAATCCCACTATTAGATCCGACACACTACGAATTAAACCAACATTTGCCTGTCCCAGTGCGTCAGGCTGCGTCAGCCTCGCGCTTCGCGTTTATTAAACCATCGGTGCAGTACACGGCTATTGCCGAGAATTTCGAAAATTTTTTCAGTTTCAATGATAGAGAGGAGTGCAGTTTGACGGTCTCGAGGTATATATGTGGTCAGGTTAATCCCATAGAACTTGTAGGCGATGAGGCCGGATGCGAGGTTCAAATGCTAACTAACCCGCAATTCAGTAACCTCGAAATTTGCGACATTAAACTCAAAACACTGAGACGAACCTACTGGTCCAGAATTCGCAACACCAATACGTGGCTATACGCGGCTCCCGAGATCGAGAGCCTATACGTCATCTGCGACAATCACGAGACACAGATAAAATTAATAGAGAATTCGGGTATCGTTCAACTGAACCCAGCATGCCAAGCGAAAACAAAAACAGTTAAGCTGATATCATCAAGCGAAATAACGTCGTATACACAGGTCAACCAAACGCACACACTAGTACTCAATATTACCGAAATGATCGTAAAATCAATAAAAGCATTCGAACTCTGGAACATTACAGAAGTATTAATAGAAACAGAAAAGTTCATGCAACTAGTAGAACCAAACAATATCGATAATGATTTAGAAAAGAATGAAATAGCATTGAAAACCGTTATTGCAAAAGCTCAGGAAATAACAAAAACACACTTCATAAAGAACAGATTATCAGTCCTAGAGAACATACTAAAATATTTGGGCATCTCGACCGGTTCAGCTCTCCTATTCGCAGCGATCGGTTGGAAATTCTCAATGTTCGGAAAAATATCGAAATTATATAAACTCGTATCATGTGTAGCCAATCAAACAAATAACGCGACCCCACGTCAGACGAATAACCAAATGCAAGAATACCCCGTGCAAACTTATCGACCACCCATACAATTTATCGAAACCATCCCCATACAAGCAAGCCCTCGTCGCGAAGTAACAGTCTCAACAGAAGAACTCTCAGAAATGGAGCCTAGATCACCCCGCGCCATTACATACCATAGACGAGCCCTACCGTAAAAGAAACCCTAATAACACGTACATATACACCCATATCACAACCACGCCATACCATAACACCGTACGGTTTATCTTTTAATCGCATGACACGCTTGCTTCGCATAAACCACAAAACAGCAATAAAACACATAGCACCCGAAATATGTTCACACCCACTCACAGACAAACATCAGTCACCATGGAGTCAACTAAACCAACACCAACGGTCAAATGCCCGCTATGTAAGAAGAACGGAAATGTCAACCGCCTAAAGGAGCACATCAACACCTGCAGTTGGCAGTTAGCAAAAGAGGCTAGAACATCGAAGCTCAGGTTCATGATATGCCCATTATGCGACGGTCGCTACCCACCGTCACGCCTTATGGACCATGTAGACCTGTGCACCAGCTACTGGGTGAAGATTGGAAGGTGGCCCAAAGGCGAAATAACGGCAACAACAACGATAACAACGTCATCAAACACACACACCACAAAAACAACAAACACGCACACCACAGAAACAACAACGACCAAAAAAATAAAGACTCTGACCCTGGTCCCCTACGACGACTCGGAAGACGAAGACGACCAGGACATGACGATAAGCACCACAAAAACCACAACGGCAACCCCCCCCCCCCCCCTCCCCCACCCCGACCACAGACGCAAACACCGACAAGGAAAACAAAGACGCTGGCAACACCAACACGACGACAACACGGGAAAAAAGTGACGATACCGACAAAGAGCAACCTGTCGCCAATTAACGAGGACAACGAAGACGAGGACAGAAAGACAAGAGACGAAAACAAGACACCGGACTCCTACGCAGAGCAGCAGAAAAGACAGGGAGCAATCTCAAAAAAACCTCCCGCAACAACAGCAGACGGAGCGAAAGAACCGACACATATACCATGGAAATCAATCAGAACGCACCTCCTCACAATCGGCGACGGGAAACACGCGACGAGATATACCCAGACGGAACCACGGACAGAACAACAGTTAGACAGGGACGTACTGAACAGAATCATGACGTACGACCTCGAAAAACTCCAGGAACTGAGACTTGACATAGAACATATGATTTTCAAAGAACTACACCCACCGGAACGACTACTGGAATAACGGACAGGTACAGAAACGGAACACACACGACAACACGAACACACACACGCTTTGCTGTCCGCTTTACTCATAACAAAGAAGTCCGTAAATAAATATATACATGCACACTTATATATGTAATCATAGAAGTAAATATCGCAACTAACATAGGGATAAGGGTATACGAATACGCCGTTAGCGTAACTAACACACACATTTTTTTTCTTCTCTTCTTCCCCCGTTATTATGAACAAGTACGAAAAATATAATAAATAAATCAAAACATTACTATACAAAAAGGGTGTACTGCTCAATCGTCGCAAGGACCAAAAGAACCAAATCACCTGGATCCCGGCTAACATACCCCTCACACCACTAACCCTAAAGCTGACCAGAAATTAGACTGTTTCAGGAAAATCATCAACCAAACGAACGACAAGCAACGATAATTAAAAATCGGAAGTAACATAACAATTAAACGGAAAAACTCTAGCACAGAGGGAAACAAAGACAGAAAAGAATCATGAGCAGTTATTTTTGCACAATACATACAACTATTTTTATGAATGCCCTACAGACCACCCCCCTTTCCCAACATAACATACCACCCCCCTACTAACACGAAAGCTAACGAACTTAGCCAGTTTCAGATCCCAGCACTTCGGAAAACTCAGGGGAATCCACAGTCGAGCAGATAAACATACCCGCGGAAGCGATATAAATCATTGGGCAAGAGAAAAATCCACACGATCATGACCAAACCACGACCCGAAGCCACCCGGCAGGAGAAGAACAAAAAAATACTTCCTCACAAACAGAAACCATTCACAAAAATTTAACGAATACGTTCTTTCTCATTTCATTATATAGAATCAACTTTCATTATATAGAATCAGAACATTAAAATATTATTGTAAAACGAATTATTGTATATCACGATGCGGAGCATCGTTTTGTAAGAGCGGGAGTGTAACGGCCCCGTCATATAGCCTAAAAAACTCTTATCCTTTCCCACGCAAACTCATCAACTTCACTCTCGCCATCAGTCCACTCTCACGCTCAAATCCCACATATCAGCTAAACCCAATACTTCTTTCCGGTCAGACATAATCGTCAGCACCTTAGCTTCAGTTTGCCCTTGGTCCCACGGGCCGTGTCCCTCCGTCTTAGCGACATCCCCTCCACTCTCACTAAGTCCTCTCCTTCCTCCAGCTCATTAGCACTTCAGTTCTTCATCAACCATCAATCAATCCAGACGTGCACTCCCAAACATTCTAATTTACCAATAAACCATCAAGCTAAAGTATCTCGAGTTCAACTTCATTTCTATCTCACTTAACCCGTTCGACCATCACAAAGGAAAAAAAAAAATTTTAACTTAAATACGGCGAATCTTCCACTCAACCTAAAATTCCCATCTTTTGACATAATTTTTTTTTTCTACCCAAACTAATTATTTTAGGTGTGGCCCGTTGGAAAATCAAAAAATTTAAATCATAAATTCGACGAAAAGGAAAAAAAAAAATTTTAACTCAAACACGGCAAATCTTCCACTCAACCTAAAATTCTCATCTTTCGACATAAATTTTTTTTTCTACCCAAACTAATTATTTCAGGTGTGGCCCGTTGGAAAATCAAAAAATTTTGATTATAAATTAGATGAAAAGGAAAAAAAAAATTTTAACTCAAATGCAGCGAATCTTACACTTAACCTAAAATTCTCATGTTTTGACATACATTTATTTCTACCTGAACTAATTATTTCAGGTGTGGCCCGTTGGAAAATCCAAAAATTTTCATTATAAATTCGATGAAAAGGAAAAAAAAAATTAACTGAAATGCGGCGAATCTTCCACTCAGCCTAAAATTCTCATCTTTTGACATACATTTTTTTTCTACCCAAACTAATTATTTCAGGTGTGGCCCGTTGGAAAATCAAAAAATTTTCATTATAAATTCGACGAACACGAAAAAAATTTTTTAACTCAATTGCGGCGAATCTTCCACTCAACCTAAAATTCTCATCTTTTGACATAAATTGTTTTTCTACCTAAACTAACTATTTAAGGTGTGGCCCGTTGGAAAATCGATTTTCTTTTTTTAAACACCCTAGTATATACCTAACATATGTATATACATGAAACGAGATGGAATTCCTATTATATCAGACTTCCACATAGGTCGAGTTGAAACGGAATTCCCCATATATCCCTTTTTAAATCGGTTAAGTTGAGACAAAATTTTCCATATATTCGGTTTTTAGATAAGTCGAGTTGAGACGAAATTACACATATATCACGGTCGATTTGAGATGGAATTCCCCATATATCAGGCTTTTAGAGAGGTCGAGTTGAGCCGGAATTCCCCATGTCAGGCTTTTAGAAGGGTCAAGTTGAGACGGAATTCCCTGTATATCAGGTTTTTAGATAAGTCGAGTTAAGACGGAATTCCCCATATATCAAGGGTTTAGATAGGTTGATTTTAGACGGAATTCCCTATATATCAGGCTTTTAGATAGGCCGATCGCAGACGGAATTCCCCATATATCACGTTTTTAGGTAGGTTGATTTTAGACGGATTGATATATCGATTTATCGATTTATCAAAAAACAAAATTCGATATAAATCAATATTTGACATATCGATATTTGATAAATCGACATTCGATATATCGATATTCAATAAATCGATATTCGATATATCGGTTCATATCGATATATCAATTCATACCGAGATATCGATTCATATCGATATATCGATTCATATCGAGATATCGATTCATATCGAAATATCGATTCATATCGAGACATCGATTCATATCGAGATATCGATTCATATCGATATATTAATTCATACCGATATATCGATTCATATCGATATATCCATTCATATCGAATCATATCGATAAATCGATTCATATCGATAAATCGATTCATATCGATAAATCGATTCATATTGATATATCGATTCATATCGATATATCGATTCATATCGATATATCGATACCTGCGCGGAATAACCGGCTATCTCCGAGTCCAGTTGGAAAAGCGGCTATCTCCGAGTCCGCTTGAAAAAGCAGCTACCTCAGAGTCCAGTTGGAAAACTAGCTATCTCAGAGTCCGGTTCAAAAACCAGCTATTTCAGAGCCGAGTTGACAAACCAGCCATCTCGGAGTCCTCTCGGAAAAGCAGCTATCTCAGAGTCCGGTTGAAAAGGCAGCTATCTTAGAGTCCAGTTGGTAAACCAGCTATCACAGAGTTCGATTCAAAAACCAGCTATTTCAGAGTCCAGTTGAAAAACCAGTTATCTCGGAGTCCGCTTAAAAAAGCGGCTATCTCACAGCCGAAATTTGTTCGCCGCGAATCGAGTTGGTACCACTGTCCAGCAAAATTCAAACCCCGAGGCAGTAATTCATCATGCCATTTCAAGTTGTATAGGTAAATGGCAGAGCATTTTAGAGATGTGCCTCCGAGTGGGGCTGCATTCTCCTATGCTGTAATCTTCCACAAATTTTCCAGCTAATGCTGGTATTTTGCATGGAATATCATTGATTTATATAGTGTTAATAATACGAGATAAGCGTTTGAAGTTTCAAATCATTCATTAATTCCTGTCATGACAGATACCTAGAAGTCGGTGATACGCAAAATCCCGGTGATTCGATGCATGCGCGAATAGAGAAGGAATCTGAAAATCGCTCGATTTTCACACAACAACAGTGGTGTGAAACAATCGAAGCAGCCAAAGTGAACGGTCCACCGTACATGCTGCACGAACTTGATCAAAATCAAGTGCTCGATTTCACGATTTTTGCGGAAAAAAAAAATGGGTTAAAGTCAAGATTTCTCAACTTCGCGAGATAAATGCATATTCCGATGGAAAACTCGGGTATAAATATCGATTCGACGAAGAGCCACTGTATTTACAGATAGGCGATGCAACGTGGCCAGATAAAGTTTTGCAAAGGGCTTCTAAGAGCAAGCTTCCTTTGGATGTGGGCAAAAAGAAAGATTTGCAATCACTCCTCGACCAGGGACTCATCCCTTCGGATCATCGAGAATTTTATGAAATGATTCTGGCGTAGAAGTAAAATAATTAATATAGTATCAGCCATCGACACTGTAAAATAAATCAATGGACACTCCATCCATCGACACTCGTTAAAATAAATCAAATAAATAAATGATTATTCGTCAATATAATACCTAGTCCCGAATACGAAAAGTGTTTGATTTCATTTAAAATGAATACCATTATTTCGAAAAAGTGAAGAATTGTTCGGTATCAAAGAATAAAATTATATGCAATCGTGTTATTACATGACAAATATAATTCATGACTACATTCTTATCAATGTAGCTCGAGAAATTTCTGCCACTTGGCGTAGTTGCTAATACCTGATTCGGATAATAATACAGCATAACACGTGATCTAATTTATAAAGATATTTATTTACCTCCTCGTAAGTGCCTATTTGTTTTTATTCCAATATTTTACTCACCTATACAACTTGAAATAGCATGATGAATTACTGCCTCGGGGTTTAAATTTTGCTGGACAGTGGTACCAACTCGATTCGCGGCGAAAAAATTTCGGCTGTGAGATAGCCGCTTTTTCAAGCGGACTCCGAGATGGCTGGTTTTTCAACTGGACTCTGAAATAGCTGGTTTTTGAATCGAACTCTATGATAGCTGGTTTTCCAACTGGACTCTGAGATAGCTGCCTTTTCAACCGGACTCTGAGATAGCTGCTTTTCCGAGAGGACTCCGAGATGGCTGGTTTGTCAACTCGGCTCTGAAATAGCTGGTTTTTGAACCGGACTCTGAGATAGCTAGTTTTCCAACTGGACTCTGAGGTAGCTGCTTTTTCAACCGAACTTTAAGATAACCGCTTTTTCAACTGGACTCTGAGATAGCCACTTTTTCAACCGGACTATGAGATAGCCGCTTTTTCAAGCGGACTCGGAGATAGCCGCTTTTCCAACTGGACTCTGAGATAGCCGGTTATTCTGCGCAGGTATCGATATCAAGTTGAGACACAATTACCCATATATTAGGCTTTTAGATAGATCGATTAACACGGAATTCCCTATATATGGGGCTTTTGAAAGGTCGATTTTAGACGGAATTCCCCATATATCGGGGTTCAAGATAGGTCGATTTTAGACGGAATGCCCCATACATTCTTGACACGGCGGCGGCGGCAGCGGCGGCGATATCTTTATATAATATAGAACGATATATATATACTAGGGGGCTTCGCCCCCCTGCGCGCTTCGCGCGCCAACCACCCATCTTGTGTTTGTGTCAGTTGTTAAAGAAAAACATTCTGGAAAGATGTTTTGAGAAAAAATTGTTTATATTTGTGTTAATTGGTTTTCGGATAAGAGTTTGGGTTGAGTTTGGGTTTTATTGAAATATCGATATACCGATATATCGATTACTGAAACGGTTCAATATATAGATATATCGATTTCTGACTCCGTTCAATATATGGATATATCGATTCTTGACACGGTTCGATATATCGAAATATCGATTTTTGACACATTTCGTTATATTTATACGCGATTCGATACATCGATATATCAATTCATCAATTCTAGACACAATTCGGTATATCGATATATCAACTTATCGATTCGTGACATGATTCGACGTATCGATATATCAATTTATCGATTTTTGACACGATTCTGTTTCAGGCAGGGATGGGCAACATCGAATGAAAAAGTAGTTAAATACATCATCAAAATACAAAATGCTTTTCCACTCGTCATTTATTTCGGGTACGAGTGACGAATGAATTTCCACTCGCCATTCGTTTCGCATTCGAGTGACGAGTGGTTTGACATTCTGTATTTAATTCGCGTTCGAGTGACGAGTGGATTCCCACTCGTCATTTATTTCGGGTACGAGTAACGAATGAATTTCCACTCGCCATTCGTTTCGCGTTTGAGTAACGAGTGGTTTTTCATTTTGTATTTACTTTGCGACCAAGTGACGAATGGATTCCCACTCGTTGTTTACAGCCGAACTAAGTGAAGAGTGGGGGAACCATTCGAACGCCGTCTTCGGTTCGGGTGGAAAAACACTCGTTATTTGTTTACTTTCAGATCCGAATGAATTTCCACTCGACAAATTTTTCGAAAAATATGGATTCTTGAATCAATAATTCCTTTAAATTGAAATGAATTTCCACTCGATATTCGGTTCAAATACAAGTGGAAATATATTGACGTGATGCAGTGATAATAAGATAAATAGATAGATAGATACATAGACAGAGAGACAGAGAGAGATTGAGAGAGATTGAGAGAAAATGAGAGAGATTGAGAGAGAATAAGAGAGATTAAGAGAGATTGAGAAAGAATGAGAGCGATTGAGAGAGAATAAGAGAGATTGAGAGAGATTGAGAGAGATTGAGAGAGAATGAGAGAGTTTGTGAGAGAACGAGAGAGATTAAGAGAATAAGAGAGCTTGAGAGAGATTGAGAGAGAATGAGCGAGAATGCGAAAGAATGAGGGAGATGGAGAGAGATTGAAAGAGATTGAGAGAGAATGAAAGAGAATAAGAGAGAATGAGAGAGATTGAGAGAGATTAAGAGAGAATGACAGAGAATGAGAAAGAATAAGAGGGATTGAGAGAGATTTAGAGAGAATGAGAGAGATTGAGAGAGATTGAGAGAGAATGAGCGAGAATGAGCGAGATTGCGAGAGAATGAGAGAGATTAAGAGAGATTGAGAGAGATTGAGAGAGAATGAGAGAGATTGAAAGAGAATCAGAGAGATTAAGAGAGATTGAGAGAGAACGAGAGAGAATGAGAGAGATTGAGAGAGATTAAGAGATATTAAGAGAGAATGAGAGAGATTCAGAGAGATTGAGAGAGAATGAGAGAGATTCAGAGAGATTGAGAGAGAATGAGAGATAGATAGATAGATAGATGTTTATTAGCTTTCTCAGCTATTTGTTGAACATATTATTACATATTAATCTTACCATTGTATTGCACTTAATTAATTTCGCTTACAATGAATGCTTTTAACATACTCTTGTACTGAACTAATTTCTCACAGTATTTGATATCAATTGGCAACGCGTTATACATTTTCACTCCTTCGTAAAACATACTCTTTTGCGCACTTCTCGTTCTTCTGAATTGTATTGCAATGTCTTCCGCTTGCCGTGTTACCCGACCTGTTCTAGATTTTACAACTTTGAATTTACTCGCCAGTTCTTTCGGCAACATATTCTTCACGGCCTTAAAAATAAATATACACACATTATATTATAGTCTCTGTCTCACACTCATAAACTGAACCGCTTGTAACATATCATCGATCCTCGTGTGCCGACTGCATTGCAATATGACTCGCATTGCTCTATTCTGCGCTACCTGCAGTTTTTTCAACTCTGTCTCACCCGCACCCACGAGCAGTGTTGCACAATACTCGAAGTGTGGTGCTATAATTGCCTTATATACGACACATCTGGTGTATGCCGATATATATTGCCCTATCCTATTCAAAAAACTCGTTTTTTTACCGATCTTTTTTAACATATACTCACAGTGATCTTTAAATCGCAGTTTATCGTCTATCATTACACCTAAGTATTTCATTACCTCCACTCGCTCTAACTCGGTTCCATCCATGCATTTCAGTACAATGTTCCCTCTCAATTCTTTCCTTACACTCCTTACAATCATGTATTTGGTCTTTTCCGCATTCATTATCAATTTGTTCCTATTCATCCATCGTTCTACTATGCTTAATGCCCTATTCATCTTTGTTTCCGCCTCCGCACTACTATCGCCAGTAACATATATTAATGTATCGTCAGCAAACATTTTTATTCCACAATCTTCCGGACATATGTCGACTATATCGTTTATATATATAATGAACAGCAGAGGCCCTAATACGGATCCTTGTGGTACTCCATATTTTGTCGCAATAATTTCTGAAAATTCTTCATTAAACTGTACTTGTTGAGTCCTATTGTCTAGGTACGAACTCAACCATTCTAACACTTTACCTCTAATTCCATATTGTGACATTTTATCTATTAACAATTCTCTATCCACTGTCTCAAATGCTCGTTTTAAATCCATGAAAATTACTCCAACTATTTTCCCTTCGCTAATGTTTAATTTCCATTCGTCAATCACGGTTTGAATCGCCGTTTCACATGAATATTGCTTTCTGAAGCCCGATTGATGTTCTGTTATTATCTCCTTTGCTTCCAAATATTTTTCAATTTGACTTTTTACTACTAACTCTAGAACCTTCTCATACAATGGTAACTTATTAATTGGCCGGAAATCCTTCGCTGTTTTTGGTTTCTCTATCTTTGGAATCGGTATGATTGTAGACATTTTCCAACTGTTAGGGCAACAACCCTCTCTCAGGGATTCGTTGATTACATCAACAAACTCCTGTTTTAATGCACTGAACGCCATCTTTATTATTTCGCTTGATATTCTTTCTTCTGTACCCTTCTTCTTCGGGAGTCCGTTAACTATTTTTCCGAGTTCCTCTACTCCTATCATCTCAAAATTTTCTATGCTTCTTTTGTTTCCCGCAGCGCCACCAAGCAAGATTCTTCTTCTACCCGGACTTCCTGATATATCTCTCTGTATAGAGTTTACTATTTTATTAATACTTTCAACGTAAAACACGTTAAATTTGTCAGCCATGTTTCCCTCTGCTTCATCATTCCACACTTCAAAATTTATATTTCCAATTTCTGTCGTTCTTACTGGTTCTCCTCTAATTAGTTCTTTCAGGGTCTTCCACATTTTTGTCGGGTCATTCTTATTACAATCTATCCTGTTTTCATAATATTCTTTTTTCTTTTTCCTTAACAATTTAACCGCTGCATTCCTTTCTATTTTAAACTGTTCCCAATTATTATCCGTTCCATCATAAATTGCTTCTCTATAGGCTTTATCCCTTTTCTCGGCTGCCCTTCTTATCTCATCAGAGTACCATTTTTTACCCTCCCATACACTCGGAATCTTAACTACTTTTTTTGGTGCTACTATATCCAAACTCTCTACTATACTGTCGACAAACATCTTTGCCTTTTGGTTTATATCTCCATCTGCCCATTGTCGCACGGAATTTTTCAGCACAGCTGTAAACTCTTTCACGTCAATTTTCTTATAGTTCCTGCTCTTAAGTTCTCTCTGCTTACTCTCTGTATTGCCCGTTCCCAATTCTACTTTTATCCACGCATGATCTGTAATTTTTGGTTCATGTTCCACTTGCAATTTTACGCTTGTATTTGAAAATACAAGGTCTATAATTGTTCGGCTATCCTTCGTTATTCTCGTTGGCTCATTGACATACTGTTTCATCCCTAAGCTTAACATTCCTGTTATTAACTGTTTTTTACAGAACGAGTCTACCTTGACATCGATGTTAAAATCTCCTATTATTAAACAATCTCCTTTTATTGTTAACTCTTCAGTTACATCCTCTATGTATCTTATAAATTCCGCATCTGACGCACTCGGTGAATGGTACACCACTATTATAACTCCTTTATATATCTTGTCATTGACCTCTATTGCTACACTCCAGCAGTTTGACTCTATTTTATTTTTCATTATTAGTACATACTTAATACCGTCTCTTACGTATAATATGGCCCCTCCTGTGTTCCTATTCTCTACATCGCACCTAATTACACTATAGCCCGGCATATATACTTCACTGTCTCCGATTTCAGCAGTCACCCGCGTCTCCGATAACGCAATAATTAAGAGAGATTGAGAGAGAATGAGAGAGAATGAGAGAGATTGAGAGAGATTAAGAGATATTAAGAGAGAATGAGAGAGATTCAGAGAGAATAAGAGAGATTGAGAGAGAATAAGAGAGATTAAGAGAGAATGAGAGAGATTGAAAGAGAATTAAAGAGAATTAGAGAGAATGAGAGAGATTGAGAGAGATTAAGAGAGAATGAGAGAGAATAAGAGAGAATAAGAGAGATTGAGAGATAATAAGAGAGAATGAGAGAGAGATTAAAAGAGATTGAGAGAGTATGAGAGAGAATGAGAGACATTGAGAGAGGATGAGAGAGATTAAGAGAGAATGAGAATGATTAAGAGAGATTAAGAGCGAATGAGAGAGAATGAGAGAGATTAAGATAGTATGAGCGAGAATGAGAGAGATTGCGAGAGAATGAGACAGATTGAGAGAGATTGAGAGAGGATAAGAGAGAATGAGAGAGAATGAGAGAGATTTAGGAGAATGAGCGAGATTAAGAGAGAATGAGAGATATTGAGAGAGAATAAGAGAGATGGCAAGAGAATGAGAGAGAATGAGAGATATTAAAAGAGAATGAAAGATATTGAAAGAGGATGAGAGAGATTGAAAGAGAATGAGAGAGAACGAGAGAGATTGAGAGAGAATAAGAGAGATTGAGAGAGGCTGAGAGGAAATGAAAGAGAATGAGAAAGTATGAGAGAGATTGAGTGAGAATGAGACAGATTGAGAAAGAATGAGAGGAATGAGAGAGATTGAGAGAGAATAAGAGCGATTAAGGGAGATCTACCTCATCCTCTTTCAATCTCTCTTATTCTCTCTCATTCTCACTTATTCTCTCTCATTCTCACTTATTCTCTGTCGATATCTCTTATTCTCTCTCATTCTATCTCAATCTCGCTCATTGTCTCTCAATCTATCTTAATCTCTTCCGATTTCTCTCATTCTCTCTCAATCTTTCTCATTCTCTCTCATTCTCTCTCAATCTCTCTCAATCTCTCTTATTCTCTCACATTCTCTCTCAATCTCTCTTAATCTCTCCGAATTTCTCTCATTCTCGCTCAATCTCTCTAATTCTTTCTCATTCTCTCTAAATCTTTCTCATTCTCTCTTAATCTCTCTCATTCTCTCTCATTCTCTCTTGATCTCTCTCAATCTCCCCCAATTTCTCTCATTCTCTCTAATTCTCTCTCATTCTCTCTCAATCTCTCTTATTCTCTCTCATTCTCTCTCAATCTCTCTTATTCTCTCCCCGATTTCTCTCATTCTCGCTCAATCTCTCTCATTCTCTCTTAATCTCTCTTAATCGCTCCCAATTTCTCTCATTCTCTTTCATTTTCTCTCAGCCTCTCTCAATCTCTCTTATTCTCTCTCAATCTCTCTCATTCTCTCTCATTCATGATTAATAAATCAATCAATCAATCAATCAATCAATCAATCATTCTCTCCTAATCTCACTCATTCTCTCCCAATTTTTCTCATTCTCTCTCATTCTCTCACATTCTCTTTTATTCTCTCTCAATCTCTCTGATTCTCTCTCATTCTCTTTGAATCTCTCTCATTCTCTTTCAATCTCTCTCAATCTCTCTTATTCTCTCTTAATCTCTCTCATTCTCTCAACCTCTCTCATTCTCTCACATTCTTTCTAAATGTCTCTTAATCTCTCCTAATTCTCTCATTCTCTCTTAATCCCTCTAATTCTCTCTCATTATCTCTAATTCTCTCTCAATCTCTCTCAATCTCTCCCAATTTCTCTCATTCTCCATCAATCTCTCTCATTCTCTCTCAATCTCTCTTATTCTCTCTTAATCTCTCCCGATTTCTCTCATTCTCTTTTAATCTCTCTCATTCTCTCTTAATCTCACTTAATCGCTCCCAATTTCTCTCGTTCTCTCTTAATCTCTCCAATTCTCTCTTATTCTCTCTTATTCTTTCTCAATCTTTCTCATTCTCTCTCAATCTCTCTCATTCTCTCTCATTCTCTCTCAATTTCTTTCATTCTCTCTCAATCAATCAATCAATCCCTTTTATTCTTTCTCATTCCCTCTTATTTTCTCTCCATCTCTCTCATTCTCTCTTAACCTCTCTTATTCTCTCTGAACCTCTCTCATTCTCTCTCATTCTCTTTCAATCTCTCTCATATTCTCTTAATCTCTCTCATTCTCTCTCAATCTCTCTTATTCTCTCTCATGCTCTCTCAATCTCTCTCAATCTCTCTTATTGTCTCCCAATCTCTCTTATTCTCTCATTCTCTCTGAATCTCTCTCATTCTCTCTCAATCTTTCTCTGTCTCTCTGTCTATGTATCTATCTATCTATCTATCTTATTCTTACTGCATCACTACAATAAATTTCCACTCGTATTTGAACCGAATATCGAGTGGAAATTCATTTTAATTTAAAGGAATTATTGATTCAAGAATCCATCTTTTTCGAAAAATTTGTCGAGTGGAAATTCATTCGGATCTGAAGGTAAACAAATAACGAGTGTTTTTCCACTCGAACCGAAGACGGCGTTCGAATGGTTCCCCCACTCTCCACTCAGTTCGGATGTCAACAACGAGTGGGAATCCATTCGTCACTCGGTCGTGAAGTAAATACAGAATGAAAAACCACTCGTTACTCGAACGCGAAACGAATGGCGAGTAGAAATTCATTCGCCACTCGTACCCGAAATAAATTACGAGTGGGAATCCACTCGTCACTCGAACGCGAAACGAATGGCTAGTGGAAATTCATTCGCCACTCTTACCCAAAGTAAACGACGAGTGGAAATCCACTCTTCACTTAAATTTACAATAAATGAGGAATGAAAAACCATTCGTCATTTTTTTTTTTTTAAGTTAATTTCGCCCATCCCTGGTTTCAGGTTGAGTGAAGATTCGCCGCATTTAAATAAAATTTTTTTTTTTTCCTTTTATCGAATTTATAATGAATAATTTCTGGTAAAATTAATACAAATTCGATAAAAAGAAAAAAAAAACATTCTAATTCAAAAGCGGCGAATCTTCCACTCAACCTGAAATTCTCATCTTTTGAGATACATTCTTTTTCTACCTAAACTAATTATTTCAGGTGTGGCCGTTGGTAAATAAAAAAACTTTCATTATGAATTCGATGAAAAGAAAAAAAAAAAAAATTCAACTCAAATGCGGCCAATCTTCCACTCAACCTAAAATTCTCATCTGTTTGCATAAAATTTTTTTCGACATAAACCAACTATTTCAGGTGTGCCCCGAAAAATTTTCATTATAAATTCGATGAAAAGAAAAAAAAAAATTATTTAACTCAAATGCTGCGAATCTTCCACTCAACCTAAAATTCTCGTCTTTTGACATAAATTTTTTTTTCTACCCATACTAATTATTTCAGGTGTGGCTTGTTGGAAAATCGAAAAATGTTCATGATAAATTCGTTGAAAAGAAAAAAAAATTTCAACTCAAATGCGGGGCGAATCTTGCACTCAACCTAAAATTCTTATCTTTTAACATAAATTTTTTTTCTACCTAAACTAATTATTTCAGGTGTGGCCCATTGGGAAATCGAAAAATTTCCATTATAAATTCGATAAAAATGAAAAAAAATTTTCTAACTCAATTGCGGCGAATCTTCCATTCAACCTGAAATTCTCATCTTTTGACATAAATTTTTTTTCTACCTAAACTTAGGTGTGACCCGTTGGAAAATCGAAATTTTTTTTATTTAAACACCCTAGTATACAGCGTGACCATTATAATGTGGACGGTATTTTTTTGAGGGTTTTGGGAGGTGACATCGGGGTTTTTCGGGTGCGGTTTTTAAATGGTTTTCGAAGCCCGATTCGAAAAAAAATACGGTGTGAATGTGATGATTATAGTTTTTACAGCAGAAAAATGGTAATGACGAAAAATAATGTCAAGTTGATTTTTGTTATTGAAACGTGAAGATTATTTACTTCTGAATACAAAGCGCTGGTGGAAAATTTTTTTCGACGCAGATCGCATGGAGAAAAAAAGTGTTAAAAGTTGCATTTTAATGCGTTTTTATTCGAAAAGGTGGAATAGAACTGTGCCGCGTGAAGTTGCATCACATAAGCTCTGCCTTGGCTCACGGCTGTCGAAGCTTATGTCGCTTGGCCCGAAATGACAGTTGAACGAAATGACAGAGAGAAAAGTATTTTCAGCTATCTCTATCGCACTCATGCCAAGCCGTAGTGTTTAAAAAGTGATGTTGAAAAATATGAAAAAATGAAAAAAAAGCTGTGATATTATTTGAAAAAGTGAAAATTAGATGAAAAGTGAAATAATAGTATTGAAAGAAAGCGTAAAGAGTGGAAAACGGTTTAATATTTTCTGAGAAATTTCGAAACATTTTCATTAACTTTTAGAATTTCGAAAAAATTGATAAAAATAGCTACATTTGATACAATTTTGATTTTTTTTCAATGTCCAGCTTGCGCAAGTTAAATGATATGGTAAATTTGTTCGAGAGTATCATCTGGGGATAGTTTGTATTCTTGTTGGACAGAATGTCCGCAAGTTACCAGCTGCAAACTTAACTTTAATACGACTGTTTACCGCTTTTTCTAAAAACTTTTTGACTTGGTGCCAAATTTCAAATTGTTCAACATTTTCGCATCTCAAGTTGGCTTTTACCTTTCAGTACTGTTATTAGCACTTGTTTAGCTTGACTTTTTGTACACTTTGGATCTGTACAAGCTGTGAACTTGCAATTTCCTGAGAAATTCAAAAGGTTCAAGCCATCTAGCATTTACCTTTGGATTAAGGGATCATCACAGTGCGACCACCCGAAAAATAGCCGATTTCCGCTATTTTTTTTTTGTAACGTGGATAGTAGTACTAATCGGTCTAATTTTTTTTTTTATAAATTGAAGCACCGATAAAGAATACAAAATTTATTTTTAACAATTTCTTTATTCATTGTTTAATATTTTTTTAATTAGGTAAAATTGCGTGGAAAAAAATGGTGTCCCATGTTGGCCAGGATTGCGACCGCAAATTTCATGTGAAACGAAAAATTCAAAATCATTTATTAATTTGTGAAAAATCCGCTATGTTCTTATCGAGGATTTTTTTTAAGGAAATTTTAAAAAATGGCGGCGGTTTGAACATAAAGTATCGAATTGAGCTTTTTTCGACAGTTTTCCGTAAAAAAAAAAGGATGATTTAAAAAAAAAAAAGCTTCCGTAGGAGCATAATGAATGAGGTGAAGAATGTTCTGTTAAAAATTCAAACGGATAGGTTGAAAACGCTTCCTTTGAAAGTGGCCACCGTTTTCATAAACACCATTCCAAGAAAAACGCGTTCAATGTTGAACAATCAATGAAGTCATTTTTAAAAATTCATTTTGTATTCTTGATCGGTGTTTCAATTTGTAAAAAAAAAATTAGACCGATTAGCTCATCCTATCCACCTAAAAAATAAATCGGCTCTTCTTCGAGCGGTCTCACTGTGATGATCCCTTGATTTTCCAATAAAGACACACCTTATTCTATGAGAGAGCATAGTGGATGTAAATCCCGAAATTCAGATCGCCAAATCGCGAATCACGAGTACTTTTTCGTGATAAATCTAAAATGCATGATAAAATCAGAACCTAGCTTGAAATTATAATATGCGGAGAAAGAATAGAAGAAAGAGCTCTCTCGGTATAGCTCGAGGTTTACATGCCTTGTTCGATGTTTTCGCAGTCAAAATAGACAATGGTAATTATACATTATTATAGATTTTGATATGCCAAATCGATTGATGCATGTTAAAATCGGAAGTTAATTTTGCTTGGAATTATAACAAGCGGAGAAAAAATGAAGGGCTCTCTTGGTGACTTTTTTTTCAATTTCTTCACGAAATTGTCTCCAAAACGGATAATTTTTACATCGACTTTTTGCCATTTTTACTTGACTTGTCAACTCGTTGTCTGCTTGTAGTCGACTTGCTGTCGACATGTTGTCGACTAGTTATCGACAAGTTGTCGATAATGTTTACGTTTATGTTCATGTTTATTATGTTATGTATCGTATTATATTTATGTTTATATCGACTTGTGGTCGACTTGTTGTCGACTTGTTGTCACCTTGTTATCGATTTGTGGTCGACTTGGCGCCAACTTATTAATACTAACTGCGAGGAAAACGGTGAAAGGACAATCTGCATTTTCACTGCGCGAGATGAAATCCGCGTTTCCGATCGAACTTTTCGACTCGTTTAAATATTTGGCTACTTCAAATTGCAAATTTGAGACTGATGCCATCTCCAGCGTTTAAGGTAAAAGATCGACAAATAGTGCTACTTAAGGTGTAGGCAAAGCCATTTTAAAAATCAACGATTCCCCTCGTGTTTTTTTTAACAAAACGTGTAGTTTAGTTCAATGTTTACATAGTCTAAATCCCGCTCGTGTTAATAAATTTTTCTCCAGAGGAAATTACAAACGCTGACGCGCAGCGCCGCGCGTGATCGAAATTACGAGCTAATTTTGTGCGATTTCCACTGTGCGAGATCAAATCAACATTTCCGACTGCGCGATTCCATTCTACACAATATTTGACTATTTACGATGCCCTTGTCGTGTTTGATTTCATCTGCTGCGGCAGCAGCGAACGTCCACGACTAACCGCATGGGAAACGGCGATATAACATTCTGCGACTTTCACTGCGCGAAATGAAATCGACGTTCCCGGTCGAATCATTCGGTTCGTTTAATTATTTGACTACATCAAATTGCATATTCGAGACTGATTCCATCTAAGGATCGACAAGCAGTGCAGCTGAAGGTGAAGGCATAATCATTTTGAAAATCCAAATTATTATCGAATCTTCTGCTTTCTTTCAATGTGCGAGATGAAATCAACATTTCCGTTGGCACGAGTCCGTTCTATCGAACATTCGACTATTTATGATGCTCTTGTTGTGTTTGATTTCATCTGCTGCGGCAGTGGCTAACGTCCATGACTAACTGGGAGGAAAACGGTGAAAGGACAATCTGCATTTTCACTGCGCGAGATGAAATCCATGTTCCCGATCGAACATTTCGATTCGTTTAAATATTTGGTTAAATGAAAATTTTAAATTTCAGACTGATTCCATCTACAGCGTTTAAGGTGAACAATCGACAAGTAGTGCAGCTTAAGGTGTAGGCACAGCCGTTTTAAAAATCAACGTTTCCCCTCGGGTTTTTTTCAACGAAACGTTAAGTTTCTTACAATGTTTAAATAGTCTAAATCCCGCACGTGTTAACAAATTCATCTCCAGAGAAAGTTACGAACGCCGCTGCGCAGCGCCACGCGTGATCGAAATTACGAGCTAATCTTGTGCATTTCCGACTGTGCAAGATGAAATCAACATTACCGACTGCACGATTCAATTCCACACAATATTTGAATAATTACGATGCCCTTGTCGTGTTTGATTTCATCTGTTGCCGCAGCAGCGAACGTCCACGACTAACCGCATGGAAAACGGCGATATAACATTCTGCGACTTTCACTGAGCGAGATGAAATCCACGTTCCCGGTCGAATCTTTCCATTCGTTTAAATATTTGACTACATCAAATTGCAAATTCGAGACTGATTTTATCTAACGATCGACAAGCAGTGCAGCTGAAGGGGAAGGCATAATCATTTTGAAAATCGAAATTATTATCGAATCTTCTGCTTTTTTTCACTGTGCGAGATCAAATCAACATTATCGACTGCACGATTTAATTCCACACAATATTTAAACAATAACGATGCCCTTGTCGTGTTTGATTTCATCTGTTGCCGCAGCAGCGAACGTCCACGACTAACCGCATGGAAAACGGCAATATAACATTCTGCGACTTTCACTGCGCGAGCCGAAATCCACGTTCCCGGTCGAATCTTTCCATTCGTTTAATTATTTGACTACATCAAACTGCAAATTTGAGACTGATTTCATCTAACGATCGACAAGCAGTGCAGCTGAAGGGAAAGGCATAATCATTTTGAAAATCGAAAATATTATCGAATCTTCTGCTTTTTTTAACTGTGTGAGATCAAATCAACATTACCGACTGCACGATTCAATTTCACACAATATTTAAATAATTACGATGCCCTTTTCGTGTTTGATTTCATCTGTTGCCGCAGCAGCGAACGTCCACGACTAACCGCATGGGAAACGGCGATAACACATTCTGCGACTTTCACTGTGCGAGATGAAATCAACGTTCCCGGTCGAATCTTTCCGTTTGTTTAATTATTTAACTACATCAAACTACAAATTCGAGACTGATTTCATCTAACGATCGACGAGCAGTGCAGCTGAAGGGGAAGGCATAATCATTTTGAAAATCGAAATTATTATCGAATCTTCTGCTTTTTTTCACTGTGCGAGATCATATCAACATGACCGACTGCACTATTCAATTCCACACAATATTTAAACAATTACGATGCCCTTGTCGTGTTTGATTTCATCTGTTGCCGCAGCAGCGAACGTCCACGACTAACCGCATGGAAAACGGTGATATAACATTCTGCGACTTTCACTGCGCAGAATGTTATATCGCCGTTTCCCATGCGGTTAGTCGTGGACGTTCGCTGCTGCCGCAGCAGATGAAATCAAACACGACAAGGGCATCGTAAATAGTCAAATATTGTGTAGAATGGAATCGCGCAGTCGGAAATGTTGATTTGATCTCGCACAGTGGAAATCGCACAAAATTAGCTCGTAATTTCGATCACGCGCGGCGCTGCGCGTCAGCGTTTGTAATTTCCTCTGGAGAAAAATTTATTAACACGAGCGGGATTTAGACTATGTAAACATTGAACTAAACTACACGTTTTGTTAAAGAAAACACGAGGGGAATCGTTGATTTTTAAAATGGCTTTGCCTACACCTTAAGTAGCACTATTTTTCGATCTTTTACCTTAAACGCTGGAGATGGCATCAGTCTCAAATTTGCAATTTGAAGTAGCCAAATATTTAAACGAGTCGAAAAGTTCGATCGGAAACGCGGATTTCATCTCGCGCAGTGAAAATGCAGATTGTCCTTTCACCGTTTTCCTCGCAGTTAGTATTAATAAGTTGGCGCCAAGTCGACCACAAATCGATAACAAGGCGACAACAAGTCGACAACAAGTCGACCACAAGTCGATATAAACATAAATATAATACGATACATAACATAATAAACATGAACATAAACATAAACATTATCGACAACTTGTCGATAACTAGTCGACAACATGTCGACAGCAAGTCGACTACAAGCAGACAACGAGTTGACAAGTCAAGTAAAAATGGCAAAAATTCGATGTAAAAATTATCCGTTTTGGAGACAATTTCGTGAAGAAATTGAAAAAAAAGTCACCAAGAGAGCCCTTCATTTTTTCTCCGCTTGTTATAATTCCAAGCAAAATTAACTTCCGATTTTAACATGCATCAATCGATTTGGCATATCAAAATCTATAATAATGTATAATTACCATTGTCTATTTTGACTGCGAAAACATCGAACAAGGCATGTAAACCTCGAGCTATACCGAGAGAGCTCTTTCTTCTATTCTTTCTCCGCATATTATAATTTCAAGCTAGGTTCTGATTTTATCATGCATTTTAGATTTATCACGAAAAAGTACTCGTGATTCGCGATTTGGCCATCTGAATTTCGGGATTTACATCCACTATGCTCTCTCATAGAATAAGGTGTGTCTTCATTGGAAAATCAAGGGATCATCACAGTGAGACCGCTCAAAGAAGAGCCGATTTATTTTTTAGGTGGATAGGATGAGCTAATCGGTCTAATTTTTTTTTTACAAATTGAAACACCGATCAAGAATACAAAATGAATTTTTAAAAATGACTTCATTCATTGTTCAACATTGAACGCGTTTTTTTTTGGAATGGTGTTTATGAAAACGGTGGCCACTCTCAAAGGAAGCGTTTTCAACCTATCCGTTTGAATTTTTAACAGAACATTCTTCACCTCATTCATTATGCTCCTACGGAAGCTTTTTTTTTTAAATCATCCTTTTTTTTTTACAAAAAACTGTCGAAAAAAGCTCAATTCGATACTTTATGTTCAAACCGCCGCCATTTTTTTAAATTTCCTCAAAAAAAATCCTCGATAAGAACATAGCGGATTTTTCACAAATTAATAAATGATTTTGAATTTTTCGTTTCACATGAAATTTGCGGTCGCAATCCTGGCCAACATGGGACACCCTTTTTTCCACGCAATTTTACGTAATTAAAAAAATATTAAACAATGAATAAAGAAATTGTTAAAAATAAATTTTGTATTCTTTATCGGTGCTTCAATTTATAAAAAAAAAAATTAGACCGATTAGTACTACTATCCACGTTACGAAAAAAAAATAGCGGAAATCGGCTTTTTTTTGGGTGGTCGCACTGTGATGATCCCTTAATCCAAAGGTAAATGCAAGATGGCTTGAACCTTTTGAATTTCTCAGGAAATTGCAAGTTCACAGCTTGTACAGATCCAAAGTGTACAAAAAGTCAAGCTAAACAAGTGCTAATAACAGTACTGAAAGGTAAAAGCCAACTTGAGATGCGAAAATGTTGAACAATTTGAAATTTGGCACCAAGTCAAAAGGTTTTTAGAAAAAGCGGTAAACAGTCGTATTAAAGTTACGTTTGCAGCTGGTAACTTGCGGACATTCTGTCCAACAAGAATACAAACTATCCACAGATGATACTCTCGAACAAATTTACCATATCATTTAACTTGCGCAAGCTGGACATTAAAAAAAAAATCAAAATTGTATCAAATGTAGCTATTTTTATCAATTTTTTCGAAATTCTAAAAGTTAATGAAAATGTTTCGAAATTTCTCAGAAAATATTAAACCGTTTTCCACTCTTTACGCTTTCTTTCAATACTATTATTTCACTTTTCATCTAATTTTCACTTTTTCAAATAATATCACAGCTTTTTTTCATTTTTTCATATTTTTCAACATCACTTTTTAAACACTACGGCTTGGCATGAGTGCGATAGAGATAGCTGAAAATACTTTTCTCTCTGTCATTTCGTTCAACTGTCATTTCGGGCCAAGCGACATAAGCTTCGACAGCCGTGAGCCAAGGCAGAGCTTATGTGATGCAACTTCACGCGGCACAGTTCTATTCCACCTTTTCGAATAAAAACGCATTAAAATGCAACTTTTAACACTTTTTTTCTCCATGCGATCTGCGTCAAAAAAAATTTTCCACCAGCGCTTTGTATTCAGAAGTAAATAATCTTCACGTTTCAAAAACAAAAATCAACTTGACATTATTTTTCGTCATTACCATTTTTCTGCTGTAAAAACTATAATCATCACATTCACACCGTATTTTTTTTCGAATCGGGCTTCGAAAACCATTTAAAAACCGCACCCGAAAAACCCCGATATCACCTCCCAAAACCCTCAAAAAAATAACGTCCACATTATAATGGTCACGCTGTATACATGACATATGTATATACATGAAATGAGATGGAATTCCTATAATATCAGACTTTCAGATAGGTCGAGTTGAAACGGAATTCCCCATATATCCGGTTTTTAAATCGGTCAAGTTGAGACGGAATCCCCGATATATTAGGTATTTAGATAAGTCGAATTGAGACGAAATGACCCATATATCACGGTCGATTTGAGATGGAATTCCCCATATATCAGGCTTTTAGAGAGGTTGAGTTGAGACGGAATTCCCTATATATCAGGTTTTGAGATAAGTCTAATTGAGACGGAATTCCCCATATATCAAGATTTCAGATAGGTCGATTTTAGACGGAATTCCCTATATATCAAGCTTTTAGGTAGGCCGATTGCCGACGGAATTCCCCATATATCACGTTTTTAGGTAGGTTGATGTTAGACGGATTGATATATCGATTTATCGATATATTAAAAACCAAAATTCGATATAAATCAATATTCGATATATCGATATTTGATAAATCGACATTCGATATATCGATATTCGATATATCGATTGATATCGATATATCGATTGATATCGATATATCGATTTATATCGATATATCGATTTATATCGATATATCGATTTATATCGATATATCGATTCATATCGATATATCAAGTTGAGACAGAATTACCAGGCAGAATAATCAGGCTTTTGATAGGTCGATTTAGACGGAATTCCATACATATCAGGCTTTTAGAAAGGTCGATTTTAGACGGAATTCCCCATATATCAAGCTTTTAAAAAGGTTGATTTTAGACGGAATGCCCCATATATCAGGCTTTTATGAAGGTCCATTTTAGATGGAATGCCCCATATATCAGGCTTTTAGATGGTCGATTTTAGACGGAATTCCCCATGTATCGGGTTTCAGATAGGTCGATATTAGACAGAATGCCATATATATGAGGCTTTTAGATATGTCTATTTCAGACGGAATGCCCCATACATTCTTGACATGGCGGCGGCGGCGGCCATGTTTTATATAAATATTTTATATTTATATAAAATAGAACGATATATACAGGGTGTATACTAACCTACTGATCACATTATAAGGACCGTGTCGGGCGTCGAAAACGGAGCAGAAAAGTCCTTTTCGAAAATTTTGTGAAATCAAATTTGGTGGAGTTATTAGCGATTCAAAATCGACCAAGGTAGACCAACGTCGACCAATGAGCGCTCGATCGAAGAGAAATTTAAAAAAGTTGAGATAGTGGAGGGGACGGCGTCGGTAGAAGCGGGGTTCGTGAAACAAAACGCTCGCACACCCACACCGTTGAACACCACACGGACGCACGAGAGAGAAACAAATAAACGGTAGGCGTGCGGCAATGTTCATGCTTGTCGCGATGGCCCAGCTTATGAGAATAAAAACAAATGACGATAATAAGCTGGAAAATAATTTTTTCGCAATGATGAGTAAAAATTGATAAAAAAATTAGCTAATTATTTATGATGGTGGCTTTTTCAAATGTTGGTATTTAAAAAAAAAAAATCGACAAAATCCTTTTATTATAGGACCAAAAATAATAAAAAGGCGGAGAACTGAAAAAAATTGCATCTTCTCTAGGCAGTCGCCGGAAACATTTTTTCGCGAAATTCTAAACGGCAAATCTGTCCAGGATAGTCTCGAATTATTAGAAAAAAAACTCATTGTACAGGCGGGTTATGATTCCGGTTCAGAAGATTAATTGAATATTTAATTACATAATAATTTTTCCCACGTATGGAAAAATTTCCCACCTATGGGAAATATTTTTTCCAAGTATGGGAATATTAAATTTTACTCCAAATTTGGAAATCGTCTCCGAATCATTTTTTGAAACGACCTTTTCAATTCGTAGCATACTTTCTGCTGGCCAGATGCTCGGAAATACTTTTAAATCTCAACCCAATTTTTGTTCCACATACTCGGAATTTTTTCCCATGCGTGGAAAAAATGTATTTTCCCCAAGTATGATACAAATTACCCAAGTATGGGAAATATTTTTTCCCAAGTATGGGAAAAATTTCTCAAGTATGGGAAAATGATATTGTACTCCAAATTTGAAAATAGTCCCGGAATTATTTTTTGAAACGACCTTTTAACTCGTAGCCTAATTTTTAACAGCCAGATGCACGAAAATACTTTGAAATCTCAGGCCAATTTTTTTCCCATAGTTGGAAAAAATATTTTTTCCCAAGTATGGGAAACATTTTCCATTTGGGAAAAATATTTTTTCCCATGTATGAAAAATTTCCCAAGTATGGGAAAAATATTTTTTCCCATGTATGAAAAATTTCCCAAGTATGGGAAAATTATATTTTACTCCAAAATTTCCTACTTGGGAAAAATATTATTTCCCTGTATGGAAAAAATTTCCCAAGGTCGAGGAAAATTTTCCGAGTATGGCGAAATTATAGATTACAACAAATTCAGAAATCGTCCCCGTAACATTTTTTGAAAAGACCTTATCAACTCATAGCATAACTTTTGCTAGCCAGATGCTCGAAAATACTTGTAAATCTCAGGACAATTTTTTTCCACTTACTTGGGACTGTTTGCCATACGTGAAAAAAATTATTTTTCCCAAGTAAGGGAAATTTTTTTTCCCAAGATGGAAAAAATTTCCCAAGTATGGGAAAAATATATTTTGCTACAAATTTAAAAATCATCCGCGAATTATTTTTTTTAACGACCTTATTGACTCGTAGCAAACTTTTTGCTAGCGAGATGCTCTAAAATACTTTCAAATCTCAGGCGAGTTTTTTCCCATACTTGGGAAACATATTTTTCCCCAAGTATTGGAAAAATTTCCCACTCGGAAAAAATGTTTTTTCCCATGTATGGGAAAAATTTTCCAAGCATGGCAAAATTATATTTTACTCCAAAATTTCCTACTCGGGAAAAACGTTTTTACCTACTTATGGGAAAATAATATTTTGCTCTCAATTTGAAGATCTTCCACGAACTATTTTTTTTAACGACCTTATTAACTCGTAGCAAACTTTTTGCTGGCGAGATGCTCGAAAACACTTTCAAATCTCAGGCCAATTTTTTCCGATACTTGGGAAACACATTTTTCCCCAAGTATTGGAAAAATTTCCCACTCGGGAAAAATGTTTTTTTCCCACTCGGGAAAAATGTTTTTTTCCCATGTACGGGAAAAATTTTCAAAGTATGGGAAAATTATATTTTACTCCAAAATTTCGTACTTGGGAAAAACGTTTTTACCTACTTATGGGAAAATTATATTTTGCTCCCAATTTGAAAATCATCAACGAATTATTTTTTTAACGACCTTATTAACTCGTAGCAAACTGTTTGCTAGCGAGATGCTCGAAAACACTTCCAAATCTCACGCCTATGTTTTCCCATACTTGGGAAACATATTTTTCCCCAAGTATTGGAAAAATTTTCCACTCGGAAAAAATGTTTTTTTCCCATGTACGGGGAAAATGTTCCAAGCAGGGGAAAATTATATTATACTCCAAGCTTGGGATGAATCGAAAATCGTTTCGAAAATTGAAAATCTTCCTGCAAGAGATAAGATTCGTGTTGCTTGTTGGATAGTATGGTTTTGTTAAATGGCAAAATATTATCGATCCTGCTATTGCAACTGATTTAATCTTCAGCGATATTTTCGAGCGCTCATGTACTTGTAACGCCACAATTGACGGGAATTAGGATCGAATTCCCTGCATTGCGGACTGTCGGAGATGAAATCAACATTTTCAATTGCACGATCCCATTCTACGGTATATTTGTAAATTTACAATGCCCTCGTCATGTTTGATTTCATCTGCTTGTGGTTTTCGCGAGCGCTCGTTGTTCACCGAAAGGAAAATAGACGAGATAACATTCTATTCCTTTCAATGCCTCCAGATGAAATCCGTCTTCTCGATCGGACATTCAAATTTTTTTTAATATTCGACCACTCCACATTTCATATGTGAGACTAATTTCCTCTCAGGCTTTCATGGAGAATGATCGGCAAGTGGCGCAGCTTGAGAAGAGTGAAAAATCGTTTCAAAAATTGAAAATCTCCTTGCAAGAGATGGGATTCGTGTTTTTTGTTGGATTGTATGGTCTTGTTTTATGGTAAAATATTATCGGTCCTGCTATCGCAACTGATTTAATCTCCAGCCATAATTTCGAGCGCTCATGTACTTGTATGGCTACAAGTGACGAGAAATACGATCGAATACCCTGCATTGCGCACTGTGGCAGATGAAATCAACATTTCCAATTGCACGATCCCATTCTACTGTATATTTGGAGACTTGCGATGCCCTCGTTATGTTTGATTTCATCTGCTGGTGGTTTTCGCGAGCGCTCGTTGTTCACCGGAAGCAAAATAGACGAGATAACATTCTATTCCTTCCGATGCCTCGAGATGTAATCCGTCTTATCGATCGGACATTAAATTTTTTTTTTAATATTCGACTACTCTACATTTCACATTTTGGACTCATTTCATCTCCGGCTTTCACGGAGAATGAACGGTCAGTGATGCAGCTTGAGATGAAGGGAAAATGGTTTCAAGAATCGAGAATCTCCCTGCAAGAGATGGGATTCGTGTTTTTTGTTGAATAGTACGGTTTCCTTTACTGGACAAAATATTATCGGTCCTGCTACCGCAACTGATTTAATCTCCATGGATAGTTTTGAGCGCTCATGTACTCGTATAGCTACAAGTGACGGGAATTACGATCCGATCCCCCGCATTGCGCACTGTGGCAGATGAAATCAACATTCCCAATCGCACGATCCCATTCTACTGCATATTCGTAGACTTACCTCGTCATGTTTGATTTCATCTGCATGCGGTTTTCGCGAGCGCTCGTTGTTCGACGAAAGGGAAAATGCTGAACGAACATTCTACTTCTTTCACTGCTCTAGATGAAATTCGTCTTCTCGATCGGACAATTTAATTTGTATTAAATATTCGACTACTCCACATTTAATATTTAAGACTAATTTCCTCTCCGGCTTCAATGGAGAATGATCGGCTAGTGGTGCAGCTTGAGATGAAACGAAAATGGTTTTAAAAATCGAAAATCTCGCTGCAAGAGATAGGATTCGTGTTTTTTGGTCGATAGTATGGTCTTGTTTTATGGTAAAATATTATCGGTCCTGCTATCGCAACTGATTTAATCTCCAGCGATAATTTCGAGCGCTCCTGTACTTGTATGGCCACAAGTGACGAGAAATACGATCGAATCCCCTGCATTGCGCAATGTGGCAGATGAAATCAACATTTCCAATCGCACGATCCCATTCTGCTGCATATTCGTAGACTTACGATGTCCTCGTGATGTTTGATTTCATCTGCCTGCGGTTTTCGCGAGCGCTCGTTGTTCATGAAAGGAAAAAAGACGAAAGAACATTCTATCCCTTTCAATGCCCCGAGATGAAATCCGTCTTTTCGATCGGACATTTTAATTTTTGATGTGTAAACATCTTAGCGCTCGGTCTACGGTAGGGGCTAGCTGGGACTTCGAGCGTCATCGTAAGATCCGTGTCTATGTGAGCGCGTGAATGTGTGTGTGAGAGCGCCACACGGTGGGGGCTAACCAACACTTCTATGTATAGGACATCGGCGCCGCGCAGGCGTGAGCAGCGTACAGCGCGCACCGTGGTCCGTGTGAGAGCCCGTGAATGTGTGTGTTTCGACAGCTGATAGCGGATGGTACGGGCTAAGATTAAGGAGGTACGACTAGTTCTTTGGAGTCAAAAAAAAGTCTAAATTTATTTTACCCACAGTTGTTCTGATTTATGTTTATTTGCGTTGATTATTCATATTATCGATTATAATGTGAAAAATTTTGTGGTAAATGATTAATTTATTGCGCATGAACTAATAAAAACTGAAAAATTAGATTGTCAACGACTCGATAGTAGTCTCCATCATAATAATAATGACATGTCTACCACAAAAACGGACTAAAAAACATTTTTTAAAATCAGCCGAAAACCTATTAAAATAGACTTGAATTACCTCAGTGGAATTAATACGATCGGTAGAATGATAATTATACATATAATTGATACGTAATAAATAATAAAACTCCATAAATAACATGATGGAATTTGAAGTAAACACTTGGCAACGTCGCATTGGCGATGCTATAAGTTGGTATACGTGACCAACGAAGATAACTCTATCTTCGTTACTAATATCAAAACAAAGCTAGGTTATGTTCGCCGAAACCCATCAGCTGTTACTCGCGACGTTGCTAAGTCTGTGGGTGCTATTTGATCGTTCTGAACATTTACAACCGGAAATTGAAACTTTTTTATGATGTAGTGCCAGAACTACACGGTGAAGAGTAATTTTTCAATTTTTTACAATATCTATTATATCTAATCTATCAAGTTTCAGTTTTTCAACGGGTGTAGTTGGATACGTGAGCAGCAAAACCGTGATCACAGCACTTCCGGTTAACCGTCTCCATAAGACGACGTGCTTTAGTAACTCAAACTGCTCGACTTTGCAATTTTATTACGAATAAACTAAACGGTTAATATAGCTCAAATTTTGGCAATAGGCGCATAAAGTATTCGGCAAAAACATATAAAAAATTCAAGTCCGTCAGTTGGATTCTTCATACTAGTCGTACCTCCTTAACCAATGCACGACCTCAATTTTCCCACACCAAACTGACGCGAGCTCAAATGTTTACACATCAAATTTCGTGAGTTCCAACGCCAACTCACACGTTTTTTGTTTTTTTTTTTTTCAATTTGATTTTGGCGGCTCGAATTTGAAAAAAAAAAATTGAACTTTCCGAAAAAAAATATAGCCTAATTAGTATGAGTGTACAAGACTCTCTAAATCATGATTATAATTTGAAAAGTCGTTTTTTCGCCATTGCCTAAAGTTCAAAAAAAATGTTTACTATTTTTTCAGGAAGCTGAGAAAATTTTACGGAACATGTGTAATTTTTAAGATGAAGTCTCTGAAAACACTCGTTTTTTTATTCCTCGAACTTTTTTGAAAAGGAATACGTCTCCTTTCAGATGGAGAAATTCAATCTAAAGGCTCAGAAAAAAAGTAAATTGTGAAGAAAAATTTTATGCAAAATTTGAAATAAAAATGTTATATAATGCGGGTATATTTCTCAATGTTTATTCACAAAATATTCGTAAATATATTGAGAAATATCATATAACATTATATAACATTATATAACATTATATAACATTATATAACATTTTTATTTCAAATGTTGCCTAATAGTACATTTCGATACGA